>CM033641.1:46952498-47020403 GCA_019512145.1 Engystomops pustulosus | reverse complement strand
TTCTGGCACCAACAACCATGCCACGTTCAAAGGCACTCAAATCACCTTTCTTCCCGATACTGATGCTGGGTTTGAACTGCAGGAGATTGTCTTGACCATGTCTACATGCCTAAATGCACTGAGTTGCCACCATGTGATTGGCTGATTAGAAATGAAGTGTTAACGAGCAGTTGGACAGGTGTACCTAATAAAGTGGCCGGTGAGTGTATATATGTTCAGTAAAAGGCAGCACTCCAACGTTCGTGGAAAAGGTGTTCTACCACACCGAAACATTTCACTGATGGAATAAAGATTCACCCTTTGCCACGGACGCTGCAGTGCTACCTTTTAATGAACATACATTTGGGAAACTGCGAAAGGATCAACGGCTATTGCACCCGCAGCAAACTGTGCTGCTCTGGATCTTCTCTCTCATATATATATATATATATATATATATATACATATATATATATATATATATATATATATATATATATATATATATATATATATATGATCTAATATTAATATGAACCTCCCAATTATATCTCTAGAACTTCTCTCAAGCTGCACCAATTTTCTGGAATGCCCTATCCTGGACTATCAGATTAAAATGTAACTACCTTAGCTTCAAATGTACTCTTAAAACCCAACCTATCACTTTCCCTAACTGCATGTAACTTTAACTCTCTTTTTACTAACCCATCCTATGTTCTCCCACCCTCTGTTATCCAGCAAGCACTAACATACGGGTTTTCCTGCAGTCCTATTCACCTTGGATTCTGTATATAAGATGGCAACTAGTGAACGGTATAAGCAGCATTATTTATTTCATTATTTTATTTATTCTTAAACCTTATGAATAATGCTGGACCATTACAGATAGTTAGCTCTTGTAAGCAGGGCCCTCATTCTATTTGTTTCATATGACTATGTTCTTAACTATGTATTTAACAGTTTTTTTATGTTAAATACCTTGGGGTAAAAAATACTAAAGAATTGAAGGATTGATATCTTTATTGCCTAACCATAAAAATTTAGTTTACAAATGAACAGCTGAGCGAACAAAACATATTCACCAAAATAATGTGATACTTCATTGGGATAAGCCAGGGCAATAAAATTGTAGTTTTTTTATACATGGAAAAGCCATAGGAGTGATGGCTTAAGAATGGCTTAGGATCTAGGAGTGAAGAGCCTCCAAGTAATGGGCCATAGATCCAGGTGCTGTACTGAATTCTTGTGTCTATAATTGGAATAGTGTCATCAACTTAAATTCCCAACTTGTTTTCCTCTCTGTGTTATTCCTGAAGTAACCCTAAGGTATGAGGCTCACTGCATAAGTGTTAAAAGAGCGGATTGAAAGGAGGGGGGGTTGAACAGTAGAGAGTATTCATTAATAATGTTTCAGGGTCCGTTATTGTGGTGTACGAATTGTGAAATAATTTTGCCTGGGATGATGAGTTTTTGGGGCAAGGTCTTAATGAATTAGCGAATGGTGATATAGAACTTCATAGACCAGCTTTTAGCTGCTCTAATTGTGCTTCAATATGTGTTGGAAGCTGAGAAGCAAAGAGAAAGTGTTGAGATTGAAGGGCTGCGACTATTATGAGCAACTGAAAAAAAGACAATGGGGGGGGGGTGTGTGATTTAACAATGTGTCTCAGGTTTTGTCAGTTTCTAGCTGGAAAACACTAGTCTTTTACTGCGCCAGATTTATCACTGTGTTGATGAATTGTGGTGCAGTATAAGACTGTTGGTTCCTACTTTAGGCCTAATTTTTGTTGGTCTAAACTGTGCACCAGAATTTTGGGCGCATGGACGATTTCCCTCAAGCCACGCCCTTTCCAGGAAAGCCACACCCATCTACCCAAAGGCCACACCCCCTTATTTAGACAAGTTGGAAATGCCAAAAAAAGGTCTAAAAGCCTTGATAACTGTGGCATTTTAGACAGTGTTTGTGTCGTAAAATGAACAGAATTGTGGCACAAGTGCGTTTATAAATCCCTCTCAAGGTGTGAGTGTTGGAAAAGGAGCTATAATGGTGCCAAAATGTAATAAATATAGCCCACAAGGCACAGCAAGGGAAACAAAAAAACTGGCAAAAGCCTACCAGTGTAGCAGACTGTATTGTCAGATCACGGGGGCTAAGGTGGCCTCTCATGCTCAATAGGATAAGGAACTTGAAGGGGGTCATGGATATCAAATATAAGTCATGGTGTCTGGATCTATCATCGGGGTTGTGCCCTATTGTGCTTGGCTATTTTGGATGCTGGGGTGTGAAATTGACCCCTAAACAACAAGCATGTCCCCCTCCCCCCTTGGCAAAGAGTATGTCCCCTACCCCTCTTAGACAACCAGCATGTCCCCCACCCCCTAGACAGCGAGCATATCCCCTACCTTCCCTTGGCAACGAGCATGTCCCCCACATCCCCTTGCCTACTCACCTTGGCAACTAGTCCTTTTTTGTCCCTCTGTGTGTTTGTTTTTTAGTCTTCCAGGTCTGTGCCTGCTGTGGACTACTTCAGATTTAATGGATTACGTCGATGACCAGCATTTTTTTCACAAATAAAATAATCTATGAGGGTGTGTCTGTGTTTCAATTGCAATACATTTTTTTTTAAAAAAGATCCATGTTTTTGCAACAATTTGTACAATTTGCCATAGTAGTGGGGCTGTCAAGTTGACAGTGCTCATTACTAATGGCTGGCCTTAGTGTAAAATTGCCAAAAAAAGATAACACTAATGGTGATTCCATTACCCTGGTACCCACCACCACCAGGGGTACAAACCAAGAGCGGCTGTAGGCTGCTATTTTTGCACTGGAAAAGCCCCCTAACAGTGGGCTACCCAGCTCAGTAATGGCTGCTGCTGTTTTTTTTGTAGCTGCTGATTTTGAAAACAAGGGGGCCTTCACTTCATATATTTCTTTTTTCTGACCAGGGGGATCAACTGTATTTTCAAAAACATCCACATACAAAAAACAGCAGCAGCCTGCCATTACTGAGCTGGGAAAGCCCACTATTAGGGGACTACTCCATTGCAATAATAACAGTCCACAGCCGCCCCAGTACCTGACCATCTGTAGACGGTCCATACCCAGCTCTTCCTAGCACCCTTGTTGGCAGTGGGTAGCAGGGAAATGGTATTGGTGTAAGTGTTTGCCATCTTTTTTTGGCTATTGTACACTAAGGCCAGACCTTAGTAATGAGGACTGTCAACTAGACAGCACCACTATGGCAAATTATACAAAGTGACGCAAAAAAACAACCCTTTTTTTTTTACAAAAAAACGTTATTGAAATCAAAATGCAGACACACCCTTGTTGACCTTTTTATTTGTCAAATCCGAAGTAGTCCACAGCAGCACGTTCCTGGAAAAAGGTTTCGTGGCGAAGGGGGATTTGGGACATGCTCGTTGTCTAGGGGAACATGCTCATTGCTAAGGCTATGTGGGTGACATGCTCATTGGCAACGGGGGAGGAAAACATTGTCTAGGGGATGGGGGACATGCTTGTTGTCTAGTGGGATGGGGGACATGCTCTTTGTCTATATTCCAGGCCAGTTCCTGGGAAGCTGGAAAATATTTCCAAATGCTTTGAAATTGTAGGAAAAAACATATTTGCGTCAATTTCAATTTCACAGTTTTTGTGGCTTCTGCTGTGCACTCCAAATGACACCTCTAATTTATTCATTGGGTCAGAACGATCTCAGGATTACCAAATTGATATAGGTTTTATTATGTTTTAATTCTGCCCTATTATGACACTTATACCTTTTTCATACTTTTGTGTACAGACCTGTATAAGTTGGGATCTTTTGTAAGATGAGATGACGTTTTTATTGGTACCATTTGGAGAATGTATGACCTTTGATCACTTATTATTACATTTTTAAGTGTTACAAAGTGTAAAAAGATTAGCATTTCAGATATTTATGCGCTATTTTCTGTTACGGGGTGATGATGATGATGTCACGGTGAGCAATGAACCGATCCAAGATGGCGGTGCCCACATGCCTCAGCATTTACCCGCTGCTGACGCCCAGCAGTGTCTACCTCAGCTCTGCTACATCTGTCCCACTCACAGCTCTTCTACAGTTACATCTGTCCACTATGGACAGAGCTGAGTGGTAGATGGGACACAGGGGACACTTGGTGCTGGCGCACGTGACGTACACCTTTGACCCGACAAAATTGATGTCACGAGGTAAGTACCAGTGCTGGAGTGCCACTCCACTCCAGAAGTAGATTGTACTGTGCTGTGCAACAGTGAGTGCAGCAGGGCAGCGTATGCTCTGGCTGCAGTCCTGCTCTCACAGCACAGTTGCAGTAATTCCACAGTCCTGCCACCCCCACATTGTCCATCAGGGGGCGCCACCCGAGGCAAGATGCTCAACTTGCCTCATGTTTGGTGCGCCCCTGTTGACAGGGAGGAATTAGAAAAAGAGGTGCAGTGAAGCATCTTTAATCTTTATAAAGTTGCTTATATTTCTTGTTGCACTGATTATGCAAATATTGTATGTAACAATCGTGACTGTTATACACCATACTGACAGTTACAGCATTAGGACCATCACTGTTCTCTGAGGCTGAATGTAGATCGACATCTCTTGATTCTACACATTAAGGTATTTAGTCACCTGATTGTCGGATGTGACTTTGCTCTAATTTCTTCATTGGATTGTTAGAAGTTTTCCCTAATTAGAAAGCTCTGTTATATAACTGCAACTTCAAGGTCTGTTTCTCTGCTGGCATGACAGCTTGCATTCCTTCCTTTCATCTGCAAGTTTCTCTAAACTGCTTGTGTGTCTCTTATTTACAGCGGTACATACATAGGCTTCTCAATGTGCATACCTTTTGTTACTGGAGAAAGGATGGTCAGATTGGCTCCAAATCTATAGTTTTAGGCCAATAGCAGATTGGTGATCATAGTTCCTTATCTATCCCCTTTCATCCTATCAATTTGTATCTTTTGTCAGATAATGGGCTCTAATATAACTGCAGGAATAGGAGGACACTTTATATTGTACGTCTTATGCTGGGAACAGAGGAAAGTGTTCAGTTCTCTGTGTAACTTTGTCTGTATTCCAGAGATTTTGCAGTCATTTAGAACCAATTTACCAACTGTATATCTGTGTTAGAAAAACTGGTCACTAATTGGTATAATGCATAAGCTTTTTACTATAATGAAGTCTACTACATCTTAAGGGGCGAAAATCCTAATACTGTATATAAACTAGCCAACACTGTATTGATGATAAAAAGGCAGTCCTGCTGAAACGTACAGTGATTTGAGCACTTGATTTTGCACAGGCATTGACAATATTTTGGTCACCTTTTTACACATTTATCATAGTTTTGTGGCTGCCACTTTTTCTAGTCTTTTTAATCAGTGCACTGTATTTTGAAATTTTTTCACTTAATGATGCATGTGATGAGTTGCCTGCTTATGCTCATTTAGCAACTTTTTGTGATGTGCAACTTTTTAGTCCCAAATAGAACAGAATAAAACTTTATTAATCCCGTTGGCAAATTGTTTTGTGCATCATTACTCCAGACAAGGCATGAACAGTGTTTCACATAATAAACAACACAAATAACATTACAGTTGCAACCTTAATTTTGGGGGATGGGAGAGGGTTTGGGGGGGAGGGAGAATGAGGGTGTTACTTAGTCCTTCGTTTTAGCCACTGTATGATTGAATAGTTCTATTGCCTTTGGGATGAAGGAGTTGTGGAACCTTGTGGTTCGGCAATACACCTGGCGGTAGCGCTAACTTCTGATGCTCCGTTGCTGCAGTAGTGTGTCCGGTTGTGGGTGGGTGCCGTTTTTCAAAATGGCGTCAAATTACCGAAGGCATTTGGTTTGCCAGACTTCCTCTAGCGGATGCAGCGTCTCCCCAATAGTGCTCTGGGCTCTCCGGATGACCTTGTAGAACCAGTTCTTTTCTCTACTGTATAAGCCTCCTCCCCAACAGACAACAGCATAGAACAATACGCTCACCATCATCGTTTGGTAAAATATTTTCAATATTAGGGTGGAGATTTGGAATGACCTCAGCTTCCTCAACAAGTGCAACCTGGTTATGGCCTTTCTGCATAACCAGTCGATATTGGTTCTCCATTCAAGCCTGTCATGAATGTGCACCACAAATAGTAGTTTACCAAAAGTAAGTCTGGGTCTAGCATGCTCTGTTTTGCGATTTATTAGGCATAAAAATCTGACAATTCCAAGCCCAAAAGTCTCACAGGTTGATCAAACATCTGGGCTAGAAAGATAAATACGGCCATACTGCATTACATTACATCCTTGAGGCCGCTAACTCTGATATGCTGCTTGCTTCTGCACCTAAAAATATTCTCATATATCAACTTCATTTATTGTCTCTCCAATATACCTGTGTGATATTACTAAAACAGTGCAGTCTGTACTGTGTGCAGCTCGCCTGTCCGACAGAAAACTGGCACAAGGACCATAGTAGATGAGGGCCTTTATGTTTAGTTCGTATGTTGGTTGTCTGGGATTATGTCTCTGTCTGTTCTCCATGACTTTTGGATATGGGATGGACCCTCACTTCGTCATAACAGCTCAAAAGAAAAGGGGGAACATTGTGTTGGGTATAAATAAACACAAAACACTTGATTGTATGGTGTCAAATAGGCCACAGCTTTATTTAAATCACAAGACTAAAACAGTTAAAGGAGGAGTTGGGTGAATTGCTAGGAATGGGATTCACCTATACTGTGAGATCCCCAGCTGCCTGACGTACAGCCCACCGGCCAGGCAGCAATAAAGGGGCGGCAGTTGGGAACTAAAGTGAAGGAAAAGTCACAGAATGGAACAGCCTTGCCCAAATTGTATCACCAAAGGAATAAAAATTTGTGAGTGTCCGAAAAGCCCATATTGTGATGCCGACACTTCTAAACAGGCGCATCAGTTTGAATTTGAGTGCCATGTTTATACACTGTTGTGTTTAGTTCCTACTGATCAGCTACACTTAAAGTGGGTCCTAAATTTTGGAGTACGAGGTGCTAAATTTTATTCTATGGAGTCCCTGAAGGGCTCTGGGGATGTTACCAGAAGCCAACTTCTACTAATTCACAGACTGTTACACTGTGGCAGGATCACTTCCCCTCCCATGTGAGCTCTGCTTGCAGTTAATATTATCAGGCAAAGCGGGAGGAGGAAGTGGCTGAGGGGACAGTGGTGAGGATACAGAAGGTTTCTGGTACACCCCCAGGCGCTTATTCTGATTCTGACCCATATTTTACAAAGTTAATTTTATAACAAGGAGGCCAGTGATGGTAGATTTCCGTTTTAATGCCCAACCTATTATTCCTAGCGAGTCATGCCTCAATCCCTAACATGTGATACCAGCCACTTAGTAATAATCCTGGCTAAAAGTATCTAAAGTTTTTCTCATGAGGGATTTTGGTAAGGAATTTTTCCCCTACTTTGGCTTTGGGCCGATTGGTATCAATCCCTTTTAGGGTTTTTGGGTGGGTTTGTTTGTGCCTTCTTTTGTCCTCTGAATCAACACTTTTTCTGATTTATAACGTTTAATTTAATTAATTCTCGAATTTCTCTACAATTTGTGCCCTTTATACTTCTCCTATTTTATCCCATTTTCCCCGATGACCTCAATGGTAGTGGTGTAGTCCAAATTTTATTCACACTTGTACATTGTCCAACACTAGTTTACAAGTTTTGTTCCAATTTGGACAATCGTAGGGATTTTTGCTGGCCAAAAATGCGGTTGAATGATCCTTACAATAGGTCATTACTACAGATTGTGGGTCAGACAACTTTCATCTAATCACAATTCCAAATCCTTCAAATTCAACACCCAAATACATTCGCAGGTCATTACACAAATAAGGATAGCAAATAAATCAGCCCCCTTCCATGGTGAGCGTTGGTTATGGCAGATACCTCCCATTCACCATCTATACTTTCCTGTCTATTCTCCGTGCTTACTGATCAGACCAGCTGTAAGTGTGCTTTGCCAAGGTGTCCATTCCACTAATCCTGATATTGTTGTTAAGATTGGTCATGATTATTTTAGCAAAGAATGCCCCTTTAGCCACACTTCTATACTACAAAGCCACACTACATTTTTCCTCAAGTTAGGTGAAAAAAGTGGTATAAAAGCCCCCCCCCACAACTTAAAAAGTTGTAACAACAGCATATGGTGCCATAATGTGGACCAGTTACCGGCACACAAACATTTCCAAAGACCCATGGCCATGAATTTTTCACACGGATCCTTGTGGAGGCTGTAGAAAACTCAGAGTAGGTGGCCTATTCCTGCCCAGCTCGTGGCCCAGCCAATGGGAATACATAAAACAAGCCGGATGGCATTTGAGATCAGTTTTAATTGGGACAAACGAGTGACATCATTTCCATCTTTTTGTAAATCCACCAATAGAACGACCCTCTTTCTTTTCAACAGAGGGCTTTGCCCATACCTATCACTTACCCAGACCCTCTGGATCTGTAGTGGTGAGATTTATTCATGCGTTTATGATGTAAATCCTTGCTAAAATCATTGTGTAGGGAGCTTTTTCGGTTTTTACTAAAATTATTGTGTATAATAAAACTTTTATACATTTCTTAAGTCTAAAAGGAGCATCTGAATTGTCAATGATTATCCTCTTTATTAATTATTGCACCATCACCTACTGTACCCCTCAGCCTTGCAAACCCCTATTGTGGTTTACACAAGATCTTCCTGCCCTAGGGCCAGTGACAGTCTGAGACGTGAGGCATAAAATCGTGAACATAATTGTGTCTTTCCTAAACTTCACTGCCTCTCCACATTCCGCAGCTACCACAGGAAGGTCAGTGTTTGAAAATCACTGGATCTGTAAGTCTTCATTCCATGCATTTTAGGCAACGTGAACGTATACAGTAATAAAAGGACAACGCCTTAATGTTTCCTCGCTATAAGCTCACAAACGTAAACAGAGCAATAGTAAAACATAAAACATTGACCATATATTAGCATAGACGTAAAGATTCAGGGACAACACATTTTATGAAACACATATGCCGTCTAGATAGAAAATGACAACAACAATAGTATATAGCAAGAAACGTGTCCACCATGTCGATCATGATATGTTTGGGGCCTTGATGACATATTCACAATGGTCTCAAGGGGTCGAAACGATAATACACACTGTACACTTTGAGTACACAATACATCAACATGGCCACCAAATAACAAAAATAAAGAAATACGACGCTTGTGCCTAAAGAATCCTGGAGTCTTTATTATTTATAAGAAAACCTCCCCACTTCTCATTTTTTTTAAACAAAACAAAAACACATTGATCAGCTTCCGCTCCTTTATCCATTAATGTCTTCTATCCCAAACCCTGTAAATCTGATGAATGAAATAATACCTTCTGGAAACTTCGTCAGCAAATCCCTTTTTAATTTCATGCCCAAGACGTCGAAAAATACAAGTCAGTCATAAAAGGAAAAACGCCCAGGATTTCATTTAGCGTAAGTAGGAGGTCAGGTCTAATGAGATAGTGCAACAACACAGATTGAAGATGTGTGCAATAATAAACCCACCGATCCACTTTGCATACTTCCTAACACGCCGCATCATCTACTCAATATAATCCATTGAAAGGCCAAAAAAAAACAGATTATTAATAGAAATAACGCCGATTCTGCAGAAGCAGAATTTTGTGGATCGGATTGGTAAACAAACATAAACAGCACTAATTAATACGCAGTTACACTGTATGTAATACACACTAGAACTATACTACTGTCCTGGTTTAACACCTGGCAACAGACGAGACTCATCGCCTTCACCCTCCAGCTCTTGTAAATCTTTATCCCATTCTTGATTCTTGTGCTCCATTGAATAGGGAATTACTGGCTACATTGACTTCTTTTGTCAGCCCTGCTACCTATACATATGTCCGTGTCTGTTGCACAGTTTCACTCCAGTTCCTAATTTTTCCCAGAAGGCCGCGGAAAGTGCCTAAAATAAATGAAGATTAGTGTTCTAAACTGATGGGACCAGGTTCACAGCCTCTCCATAGCCCCCTTGCAGGGCTCGTCCTCTATGGCGCACTGCATTGCAAGAAAGAAAAAAAAAAAGATAACGGGTTTTTGCTAATCCTGGCAGCACATATTGCAAGGCAAGAGGAATGTATTAATCACATAAACACTCCTTTCTGTGTCTGTCCTTCTTTCCATGTTATTCTCCATGTCCATGTCCCCTCTCTCTCTGGCTGGAAAGAAACTAATAAAGTCTGTGGTGATATGTAGACACAGTGTATATTGGCTGTGCGGGAGCCCTCTGTGCTGCACACACTCCTCACGCCTGCCTTTTTCTTTGGAGACAGCCTGGTCAGAGGAATCTCATTCAAATTACTCTTCCATTGAAGATTATCAATCGCTCTCCAAAGCTTCCCATTGTACCCAGTACAAGCAGTAGTGAAACTGCCTCGCTCCCTTCTCATGGGGTAAATGTAGTATCCCTGGTCTGCAGCTACAACAATGGCACAATACGGCTACAAGCTAAAAAGGGTTGTTTCCTGAGGCTGAAATTGGGAACATGCGCAGCGAGAACAGATGAAGGGGGCGTACTCTACAGAAAACAAGACCACCAACTTCAAATACCCCTACCCACCTCGCTGGCAAGTTGAAAAGCCCAAATGTCTGTGGGCTCTGTCCTGCGGCAGTACGGGCTGTTCTCCCCATTAGAGACCCCCATTACAAATTACATGCTTTGCTGGGTCTATCTTGCTTTTGAGTTTGCTTTTATTCATCAATTGTTGCTATTTACAACCCCCCCCCCCCCCCCCATCTGGATGTGATGCACATGAATGGGAGAAGAAATAGGTTGTAGCAGACACCAGCAGGATGTACGAAGGATAGAATACAGCCCGTCACACTTGTTTCACTTATACACTGCCAATGAAGGGACGATTTCCTTTGTCTATACCACCACGGGATGGATGTAGGGTGGCACTGCCATTTTGAGGGGAAATTTTGGGATCTTGGCAGCCTGATTTAAATGCAATCCACAATCTCAAGTCAGAGAAGAGAGAACCCCGCCTGCGTCTGAGTGACAAGCGTCTTCCGACACTCAAGCAATCTAGACAATTTCGCAGGTGGCACCCCGGGAAGGAAAAATTCTGCCGACGCTCTCCGTGTGCTTTGTTTCAGCATCCTCATATAGCGCAGTTCACACGGATCCCCTCCATGACACACACATGCCGGCAATCGAAAATACCAATAATGCCTTTAAGTGAAGCAGAGTTTCCTACAGGCACCACCACACAGCAGAGGTGGCGAGGTGTAGGAGACATATTAGGGAGGATACCTTCAGACAATTCGTAAGACAGGGGGTTACATTTTTTCAGGCAGATTTCTTTGAACCAATAATCTATTATTTGCTTTTAGCTTTGGTTGTACTGGAAAATATTTCCAACTGTGTTTTTTTTTCCTGTAGCTGAGAAGAACCTGGAAAGCATCGAAATAACTACTTCTAATTAAAAAGGCAAGCATGCCCTGCTAGTTAGGACCATGTGTTTTTGGATGGAACACCACAGAGAACACGTACAAGAGGATCTACTGTTGTCACTGAGCTTTTGCTACACATGGACTTCAGTTTGGATGTTGTTACCTGGACTCACTTTGCTCCGGACCTGAACTCATATCATCACAGTCATTATGAATCCTTCCCATAGAAACTGCCCCCCCCCCCCAATTGAACATGAATACGGGTCCCATGGGTGGTGAATAGATGCTTGTGAATTGGTCGCAGTTGGTGTTACAATCTGAGTGACTCTACTAGGGGAGATTTATCACTTCTTCAATCCACGTTTTTGGCGTAGAAGCATAACGCAATTTCGTGATTACAATAGGGGGCCCACTTCCACGCTTACAATGGACGGCTCTGCGATGCTCCTCCGGAACATCAAAGGGGGGGGGGGGAAAGGCTCACTTATACACGGGTGATTCTGCACAGCGCGTAATATAAGTCTCTCCCACCGACTTTATTTACAGACTTAATGTTTTAGGTAAAGACTGTCCTTAAAACGTTGTCCAACATTGTTGACCAGGTGAGTAAGTGTTCCTTACAATCAATATCCACAGTAACATGTGTGCCTCAAATTCCAAAAAATATTATGGAGTGAGTCGAACGTAGAGGGAGGATATTATGGCGGTCTACTTGCAGGTGAATCCAAAATAATGTACTAATAGTTACTTGTAACTACTGTTTGCCGTGACGTGTCCCTGGGCTGGGAATATGGGTATCCCCTGTTAGGTATCCAAATAATATCAGGCAGTCCCCAGGTTACGTACAATATATGTCCATAGTTTGATACTTAATTATTAATTTTTATGTAAGTCGGGGGGGTAGGGGAACTGGCAATCTTATAATTGTAATTCCAGTAAAAAAATTTGTCCGATTGACAAATGGATTTTCAAAATTTCTATGCTGTCGGGAACATAGTTTATCAATTAAAAGCTTCATCCAGACACTCACAGCCTATAATGACAGCCTAGCTAAAGTAACAGCCGAGAGCTTCGACCAGAGGTCACAGGGGGGGCAGGAGGGTCCTGTCTGTAACTAATGTCCTCTGTAAGTCAGGGATCCTATAGTCAAGGACAGCCTCTTTAAGTAAAAACAGGATACTAGCTGTATAGAACAGGGTGTGGAGTTGGTGATCTTTAGTTGGCAAAAACTTTTGTTTCGAATAGAGCAGATAGGACTATATATTCAACATTGGGAACAGCATCTCATATGTCAATAACTGCCAGTAGGGACAAGCTGGACGGTGGTGACGGCAGTTAAATGGGGTTGTGCGTCAAGAAATAGTGAGGACCTCTATCTGAGGCCGAGCTTCAGCAGACTATGAATACCAACCTCAAAACCAAATCTAACTCCCATAGAGTTAATAATAACTAATCAACTTTCTCTATGGTGATCTGCATTGTTACAGTGAGATGAGTTGGACACAACATTTGAGCGGTATCGATTTGGTACATCCAACCTGGATGTATTGCTGAACAGCCATTCTGGCAATTAAACGTCCCTAACACTAGCCCACAGTTTATGATTGGCAGGGGTACACCAATATAGCCAAGTACCCGGGCTAATAATATGAGGTGGCTGTGCGCCACCAAACCGGCAATAGTTCAGGTACACTTTGGCAAAACCCGAACTGAATCTTGTGTCCAAATGTTTCTCTAGTTACGAACAAGTCAGCTTCAGTATGGAAAAATACTGTAAGTATATGAATAAAAACCAGAGAAGATGTAACCCATCTGCAGATAATAATTGTATAAAACGTCGATTTGATTTGATATAGGGCATTAAATGAGTTATTGTAATCCAGGGTGTCCCTGTTCTGTTATGAAGTTTTTGTGGCTGCGTCACTCTCTATAGGAAAAGCGTTACTGTAAGTACAGAGAAAGGTCCTCCTTCCAAGTGCCCAAAATTTAAACCTTAGGGGGGAGGGGTGGGGCTTCTGACGATGCACACGCCTTAAAGTAGACAGGCGGTCCCCGTACTTAAGTGACACCCGACCTACAGGACAAACCCATAGTTTACAGGAAGACCCCTCTGCACCTTTGACCCTTGGTGAAGCTCTCTGGATGCTTTTAAAATAGTCCCAGCTGCAAATATCAGCTTAAATATTCTGCAAATAAGTTCTTTATTGATAATTCATTGGTCCTATTACAGCAACAAAAAATTTTTGAAACTCCAATTGTCACTGGGGCAAAAAAAAAAATTGTCTGGGAGAACTACCATGAATAAATAATACAGTTTTCGACTTACATAACAAATTTCAACTTAAGAACAAACTACTAGTCCCTATCTTGTATGTGAACCCGGGGACTGCCTTGTAGTTACATTTTGAGTTATGCTGAGGTGGAGGGTTTGCTCAAAAGCTGTATCTCTCATCCTCTTCCAATCCTCATGTTCTCTCCAATCCTCATGTTCTCTCCACCATTTTCTCCCAATCTGTGCCTGTAGAGTGTAGCCGCCTATTTGCCAGCAGTCTTATTGCAATGAGAAATACACATGGCAATTTATGTTATTGTTGGACCCAATTGTGGGTTATAACCACAATTTAAATATAGATAAAAATCTTTGATTTGTTTCTAGCTCTAACACAACTCATGTAGTGCAGAGCAGGAGCATCCCCTTCCTCCCGTAAAAGATACTCAATCATTTCTAGCTTCCAAAATGAAGGAGTTTAAAACAAGAACGTAAAGGGAACCTGGTCAGAGGCTCACATATTAAAATACAGCCTCAGGTGTAAGGTGGTGAAATGTTTCTTTTCCAAATTTCCTCCTTGCCTCTAGAAATCATGGCCTTATCTAATACACAAAAATAAAATCTCAAAAGTAAAAAAAAGTAGAGACAAATCATTGCATTGCCAGAGAAGTCAAGTTTAGAGGCTTTAGGTGAGCATCAGTTCCGAAGTTCCTATCTTTAGGTCCTTATAGTACCTAGAGAACATGTTTTTTTGGTGCCATATAGATAATAAACAGGTCTTTCAATAACCTCAGCTTTTGTTCTGTGATGATCTGCAATCTCAGATACAGGGACTAAAGCATAGTTGGAAACGTCTGCATTTCAAATTGGTTTCTAGTGACCTCAACCTGCAGCCCTTGAACTTGCTAACTTCATTCAGGTAAATTATGACTTATTCTCATTATCACTTGAATTGTTGAGGAGTATTTTTATAGGTAAACGGAGCGATCATTTCATAAAGAGGAAATCTATAAATAACATTTCATACAGCTGAAGTTCTAGTAGTTTAATGTGGTAAAATCTCATTACAGTTTCCCTTTAACTGTGCTCTCTATAAAATGTCAACAAGATTTTTGGAAACACAATCAGAGGAAAAGCTTAAATCCTGGGAACATGTATCGAATCATTAATACGTCTTAGAGCATAATAATTCTTATGTCTTATGTGGTGAAGTTAGTGAAGATTCGCTTTGTGAGTAGAGAATTTTTGTTCTTTATAACTTGCCCCTTGCCTTGTATGTGTGGCAGGAGGTAGATAGATAAAGTAGGGTTATAGACCTACCTGGAAGCAATCATCAGAAATATTCTAATAGAAAAACAGATAAAGATTGAAAATGGAGCTGACTAAGTCTGATGAATTATAATTCATTATATAAGTCACGGGTTGAGGACAGGGTTAAATCAGATCAAGGAAAGGATTTACTGCCCTTAGTAGGTTGCAGGAAGTCATGTGGTATGTCTTTAGTAGTGACATGAGGTGAGGAAGACTATTTTCGTCTCTGGCTTAGAAGCAATATTTAAGAAAGTTAAGGAAATCATTCATCAAAAATCCAGCTTGTAACCCGGACACTTACACGCTAGTGCGACTTCCTCCCGACCTGTAACTGTTTGAATTACACGAGTATGGAGGGAGCAGGGATAAGTTGGGAAACAGGTAACAGCCTGTGAAACTCAGCACAGAGGGGCTTTGTATGTCTCCTGGAGTCTTTGCTAAATAACAATTTACAGCGTCAAAATCAGAGTCATGAAGGTGTTATTAAAGTCTCTTCAAACAACACGCGTCTTGCAGTGGTAGCCCGTGCGCATGCAGCCGCTAGTGCTGGAGAAAGGGGGCACTGCTCACCCCTCCCCTTCTCCACAGAGAGGAGTGTCAGCATGGCCGAACTTAGGAAAGATAGTAGTAGAGTTTTTTCTCCCTTGTACTATATGGTAAAGAGTGCAATAGTCATTCAAATAGATGAATGTTTTGCCATTGAATAATGTCACGGTACACAAAACAGTAGAGTAGGGCGTGGTACCATTAAACCAGGAAAAAACTTTATGTGCAAGGGGACTAATATCAGTTACTCATATCAGTCAGAGCTGATCCCGAAGAGGAATCAGTAGGCAATAGAGCCAACGGTCATGACACAGAAATCGACACAATATAATAGGACACAGCATACCTTTGTCAAGAACTGCAAGAACCAAGAGGTCAAGCAACTAATAGCGCCACCAAGCCTGTCAGGCAAGGGAGATTGCACCTATAGATAAGGTGATCCCCCAGAGACACGACAGTAGTCTGGAAGTGGTGAGAACAGATCCCTGGGCAGATGGTGTAATGGGCGGTCTATGGTGTTTAGTTAGTTAATGGCCAGTGATCCACTACTGGAATAATCGTGAAATAACTTCACAAATCTCTTCAATGGCCGACATCATCTACACATTGATGCAGGTAACAGGCTGGTAAACAGGCACAAATGAGGCTGTCCCTGCAGGCACCAAATGAGGCGTGAATTGGTTGGCTGTCAAGAATTTAGGCTTACACTCAGCCTTGTTCGCTTGGTCAGAAGGCTGGCCCCACCTGATAGGAGCCAGGTTGCTCTGCTGCTTGGTGAAGCAAATCTGGGTGCACAGAGGTATCTCTTGAAGGAAAGCTCAAGGAAAATCCTGAAAGACTTACTAGTTTGCCTATTCCAAAACAGGAGCTCAGAGAAAGCCCAGAAACCTTTGGAATGACTTCTATATTATGAGATTATTGCTGAGGCTAAACTAATCCACCACCTGGGATTCTGCAGGAAATATAACATGTTTCAAAACACCAAAACATATATCAACATTTTTAATTCCCTCAGTAATAAGCGGTTATGATATACTGCAAACTGTGTCAACACTACAGTTTGAGCAGTTTGATGGCGCAGCTTTTATCAGTATAATTATAAAACTATGAGGGGAATTCAAGCCTTAAAGATGAAGGAAGTTTAAAGGTGGCATGAGAGAGCTGGCCAAACCCTCTTCACGCTATCATGAAACTAACTCGAGCTAAATTTAGTGATGACCCATCCGGCGGGACTTACTCTCCCAGCTAAAATAAGCAGTCACATGCTGAAATAAGGAAAACCACCATTCCCTGTCTATATTACAGGAAAGTCCCTAACCATGTGGATGCCTCATTCGATAAAAACACCAGACCCCACACTCTTTCTATTGATAACCTATCGTGGTCCTTTTGGACACCCCCTATATGGTGATAAACAAATAGTATAATGATGATGTGTAGAACTAGCCTCAACATCTTCTATTATTTCATCCTCTATCCTTTTGCTGTTTCCCAATATTTCCAGGAAGCTAACCAGCTGAGGAGTTGCGTCATGGCCCTAGAAAATCAGACAAAGAGAGATGAGAATAAAGAGAAAATCATATTTATTCAGATTCTAATTGTTGTTTGGCCAGATTTTCTTACATTTCATCACTGAGACTGAAACTCACCTGGACTATACTATGGTGTTATGTTATAACCCACAGACATCCTTCATTATACAGTAGATTACTATTATTGCATACATAATACATCAATGATATAGTTAGATACAGCCAGAGGCATATTAAGACGAATCAAGTATCCACTTGCAAGGAAAATGCTCCTAGAAAGGTACTCCTGCTTGTAATTGCTCTGGGTGTCATGCAACTTGTTGATCCAAGGCCTAGGGCAGATGTCAGACTTCCATTAAATCATCTACATATTGAGATATCCATAGAGCAACACTTGTACAAACGTATTAGTCTCATGCAGTCGAACAGTGTGGTTTACGATGAATAAGATCCGCACAGTCTGACTGCATGAGACCGATATCGTCTGCACATGTTTGGCTTTTAATGGAAAAACTAAGTAAGAATCTTGCTCATTTAAGGGGTTGTCTGAGGTATAAGAAAACCCTTGGGTGGCCGGGATGGGGCGGGTTAAACTTATTGTTTGAAAAATGTAATAAAAAATACCAATTAAAAAAAAAAAAATAGACAGTTGCTTACATCTGCGTGGTCCCTCCCCGTCTCCAGCCTGCGATCTCTGCAAAATGAGCGCGCGTGGCTTCCCGGCCCCTGTATGTTTACTGGGGCACGGAAGCCACGCTGCGCTCAGTTTTTTGACGGACACAACCCACATGTCCCGCATTACACAGCGCTGGGAATAGGGATGGGTGGGCTGGCAGATGCAGTGCGGCTTCCTTTCCCATGTTTGTTTATTCGCTGGGATACAGACCAGAGAGATTGCAGTGCGGATGCTGGGAGGGTGCCGGAGGTAAGTGCATGTTTGTTTTTTTCTAAACCGCCCCATCCGGCCACAAGGTTTTTTACACCCTCGGACAACCCCTTTAAAGAAAGTTCTGCAACACTACTGTTTTTTTATAGATTGGACACTATGGGTTCTAGGGCTCTATGAGATTGGAGCCTTCCACCAGAATAAAGTTTTAAATACTATCTGACCACTCTGCACAGATACAGTACCAGACTAGGCCCAAGCGTACATCATGGATACATAAAGAAATCCACCCATTAACTTTTATGTTAATATTACCATTATACTGTAAATGAAGCACACATGTTACAGGAAATTATATAATAATAATAATAATAATTCTTTATTATTAGCGCACACAGATTACGCAGCGCTGCACAAGCATGTCAAATTGTCCTGTCCCCATGGGCTCACAATCTATCAACCTATCGTTGTTTTTGAAGTGTGTGGAGGAACCGGAGGACCCGGAGAAACCACGCAAACACGGAGAGAACATACAAAACTCTTTGCGATGTTGACCTGTGGATTCGAACCCGGACCCCAGTGCTGCAGGCAGAAGTGCTACTCACTCAGCCACCGTGCCGCCCTACAAAGAATACCAGGCATCCAGGGTCCTGGCTTTTTCAAGCCCCCCAAAACACTGATAACCTACCACCTTGCAGTACTGGATTATTATAGGTACCACCCACCTATTTTTATACTGAGAGAACTCTTCACATCCATTCATGCCTCAATACACAGGTACACAGAGCTTTCAGAGACCTTTGAAGGTCCTCCAAAGGCCCTGAAACCATAAACTGAAATCAGGCAGAAGGGACACATTTTCATTGCCCAAGAAGCTGATTCTTGTACCAGTCTAATACTTGCTTCTTGGACGCTCCCCCTCTCACCGCGCACAGAGCTGATACTTACCGCTGCCGCAAGACTGGCGGGAAGGGGAGTGCCAAGGGAGCAGGGAGGCAGGTTACAAGTATTTCTAGGTGTGGGGGGGGTGTAATAGCCAGAGACCTAGAGCCTGGAGGGACTCTGGTAACCCCCTAAAGAACTTGGGCTTAATTTACATAAAGATATCATTTTATCATTATAATATAATATACTAGAGCAAAGCTATATATAAACATATGTCTACAATCACACGCTGGGAGCAAACTTTTTTCCTACTGTGTGATGCTCTTGCCAGGTTTTTTTGCAGCTGTCTTCAGTTGTTGCTTTTTGGGTATAACTGCCTTAAAGGGGTATTCCCATTTGAGAATTCACATATGTTTTAATATCTCCAAATACAACAGTTTCTTCAATTAGATGTATAAAAAATTACCTGAAATATTTCCCATAATGTAGCCATGTTGTTCTTAGAATAAAATGTTCTCCTTGATACGACCTCCACTGCACACATTTGCCACACGTCACTATTGTGCCCTGTCTGACCTCTGGTGAGGACTGTGGAACAGCAGTACTCTGGCCATTTCTATGCAAAAACAGTGGGCCACATTTAATAAAGCCCCATGGCTAGTTTCTGTCTGACTTTGTATATTCTTTTCAGTGCAAACTGCTTGTACGTGTATTTATAAAGTGTCCATGGCACATTTTTGTCGCCGCTGCACTATACCCGACGCAACAAAAAATTTTGCACTGAAAGAGGTGATCTGGTGCACAGTCGGCCCATGCGCCATATCTATCAGGCAGTGTCTGACAGAATTGTACCGAGGCTTATGTTAAGCCGGGCACCAAAAAAAATTGTTTCACTCTGTTGGAGCAGTGCAGGGGGCGCCAGATTCTGGATGAATCTGGCGACCTCTGCACTCTACACAGGAAACTGTACACTGCACTGTTTTGATAAATGAAGGCCACAAGTGTTTCTTTGTGCATCACTCCAGCGGAGGTGGATACATTTATGGGAAAT
Source organism: Engystomops pustulosus (assembly GCA_019512145.1). NCBI lineage: Eukaryota > Metazoa > Chordata > Amphibia > Anura > Leptodactylidae > Engystomops > Engystomops pustulosus. The sequence continues at coordinate 47,000,448 of CM033641.1, read as the reverse complement.
TATCTTCACACAAGTACAATATCCAATTGAAGAAATTATGTATATGGTAGATGAATTAAACTAATGTCAATGCCAGATGAGAATACCCCTTTAGGTTTTGTCTTTAGCAAGGTAGAATACATGCTTGTTATTTGAGATCTGGTGATTAACTCTGCCATTGTAGAATATTTCATTTTCTTTGCCTGAAAAACTCCTTGGTCGCTTTCAATATATTTTTGGTCATTTCCATCTGTAATGTAAAGCACTGTCCAATTATCCTTACGGCATAATTTCCCTGTACAATTCAGAATTCATCCATCTTCTTCGTCACATCATCAATAACACCAGTGCATGTCCATCCACCATGACTGCCACCACCATGCTACACAGAGGATGTGGTGGCTTTATATCCTGGGCTGCTCAAGCCCTTTTTATCTTTATTTTCCATCATTTAGATGCAAGTTAATCTCAGTTTCTCCATAGAATACTGGTTTACTGGCTAGCTATGTACTACAGGGGGCGCTGTAGAGTAGAGGCTGGCTATATACTATAGGGCGTGGCTGGCTATTACACAAGTAGCTAGCATATACTACAGGTGGCGGCTATATACTACAGGTGGATATCTATATACTACGGGGGCTAGCTATATACTACAGGGGGATGGCTGGCTATATACACAGGAGGCTTGGTAGCTATATACTACAGGGGGCGGACTGCTATATACTAAAGGAGGCTGGCTATATACTACAGGGAGCTGGCTATATAGTACAGGTGGATATCTTTATACTACAGGGGGGTAGCTAAATACTACAGGGGCTGGGTGGCTATGTACTACAGGGGCTGGATGGTCTATATACTAACAGGGGCTAGATATATACTACAGGGGCTGGCTTTATACTCAGGGGACGGCTATCTACTAAGGGGCTGGCTATATACTACAGGGGGCTGTGGCTATATACTACCGGGGCTAGCTATATACTACAGGGCGGCTATATATTATAGGGGTGGCGGCTATATACTACAGGTTGCTAGCTATATACTACTGGGGGCTGGATATATACTACTGGGGGCTGCTGACTATGTACAGGGGAGACTGTGACCAATGCATTTCTCACCCTAGGCTTATACTGAGTCAATAGGTTTTCCCAGTTTTTGTTGTAAAATTAGGTCCCTCGGCTTATACTCGAGTATATACATAATATATTGTATTTTGTTTTATTTGTAAAGTGAGAATAGAGAACTACTAGCTTCGCCATCTACCATCATTTCCATCATTCATCTGTTGCTGGGCTTGATATATTGATATATCAAGCCTGATTACCTGTATATGTTTCAAACTCCAGGGAGCTAACCAAGCTGAGGAGTCTACCTGTAAGCCCTGAGAGAAAATCAAACAAAAAAAATAAGAATAAGAGAAAAATATATTTATTTCAGAGTGTTATTGTTGTCTGGCCAGATTTGTGTTACACTACTCTGAAGACCTAAACTCGCCTGGAACGATACTATGAATTATGTTATTACCCAAGACATGTCCTCATTATATTATATTTTGCAGTGTTAATGTTAAACATGCAGATCAGATTTTATGATATTGTTACATACAGTTCCTATCACGTTTAGTTGGGTCTCCCATATCTGGGGATGCCCCGTAACATCCTCCAGATGATTGTATTGTGTAGCATTACTAGTAGGAGGGCTTAAGAAAGGGGATATGGGTGTTTCTGTAGGGGTAGGGTTTTTTCCTCTCTTTCTGCTTTCTAAATGATGGGAAGTATAAATCCAATTAGCATAACCATCAACTTTTCTCCCTGCCACTATCAGGTGGTTACACACTCATGGTGGAAAATCTTTGCTTTATTTTCTAAGGATGCTAAGTCAACTTTGCCCCAAGATCTGGTAAATATACTATTGTATTTATGAAACTGATCCAATAGCATTATAATGGCAATGACATAATGCAATTGCTTATAAAGAAGACAGGGTCGTCCCCTTTATTATTTGACACCATGGTAAGTGTGCACCTTTTACCCCAAAGTTACTTTGGGACCCTTAAGACATATAAATACAAATTTAAACATCCGAGATATGAGAGATAAACAGTATTTGTATACTATGTATATGCTCTGTGGCACATGTATTTCTCTCACTCTCTGGTCACCAGTATACAGGATGGCTCTAACCAAAAACTAAAAATCCTAATATATAAGTAGCCAACACTGAATTGATATTAAAAATATCATGTTATTAAATTATCAATTAAAATAGTAAAACATAGACAATCAGGGGTTGAGTGTGCACAATACCACAGTCAAGAAACCCCCGGAGCCATAAGCAAAGGGGGACATGACTTTGGCATGGGGGGACCTAGAACGCTGGAGTTTTTATGTAATGTATCATTTAATATAGGTGGGCTGCTTTGAGAGGGCAGAGTGTAGGTAGGGTGTACTATGAGAGGGCAGAGTGTAGGGTAGGGTGGTACTATGAGAGGGTGGGACCCAGCATTGATATCACTTCCTCTGTCTCTCTTCCTCTTTCTCTCACCAGAAGACCAGTGGATTATTATTGCAGTCATTACTATATAGTCGTTACATTTTGTTGAGTTGGGCTATGCTATTTTAATTGGACATTTCCTCGCTAGTTTTGAAAAAAACATCTCTGAGAACTTTAAGGCTTTGTGGGGGTTCGAGTCCATTTGAGGTGTCAAACGGCTCTTCTGTGGCGGGTGGGGGAGTTGGGTGGAAGTTGCAGGTGGACTTATTTAAACTAATAGAGGATGTTTAAACCTCATGGTGATAACAGGCTGAGCTTTGGAAGTGGCCAGCCTAGGATTGTCTTAATGGTAATGTCATCCAGGGGCGGGCACGGTGGTGAAGCACAGGAGTGAGGATCTTCACAAGGGTCATGGTGCCCTTAAAGTGGACTGGCTCTGCTAGAATGGCAAGCCAGAGCATGCCGCCCCTTTATTGCTGCCTGGCCGTGGGCTGTACGTCAGGCAGCTGGGGATCTCACAGTATAGGTGAATCCCATTCCTAGCATTCACCCAACTCCTCCTTTAACGTTTTTAGTCTTTTGATTTAAATAAGCTGTGGCCTATTTGACACCATACAATCAAGTGTTTTGTGTTTATTATACCCGACACAATGTTCCCCCTTTTCTTTTGAGTCTGTTTGACGAAGTGGGGTCCATCCCATATCCAAAAGTCAAGAAACCCCGGAGCAAATAGCAAAGGGGGACATGACTTTGGCATGGGGGACCTAGACGCTGGAAGTTTTTATGTAGATGAATTCATTTAATATAGGTGGGCTCTGCTTGAGAGGGCAGAGTGTGGGGTAGGGTGGTACTATGAGAGGGGTGGACCCAGCAGTAAATATCACTTCCTGTCCGGGTCTCTCTTCCTCTTTCTCTCACCAGAAGACCATGGAGAACAATGTCCCTCCCACCCTCCCTGTACCCTTACTACTCTACAACTGTTTACCTACTTGTATGTATAATTAAGAAACTTTATTTACATTATTTGTTGGATCCTGACATGTGTATCTTGTACCATTGTATATTGCTATTTACTGCATTGATGAGATAAAGTTGGTTTTATCCTTCTAAGCACAGAGGAAGGGCGATCTTCAGCCATGGGTTCCCTAGAGGTTTCCTCCACAGGGGGTTTTTCCTCTCCTGAGTGCTGTGGGATGACTCTTTGTGAGTCGGAGGTTGGCCAGATTTTATGGTTGCCTGGACATTAATTCATATGTATATGTTCATGGCTTTAGTTTAAAAAAGAAACATGCAAATGGAAACATGTTTATATAAAAAATAAATAAATAAAAATGGGAGCATTTTAAGAATAAAGAATAGCAGTGTTTGCTATCTGTCACAGCTTTGGAGTTTGCGGAGGAGTTGGTGGAAGTTGGCAGGTGGACTTAATTTAACTAATAGAGGATGTTACCTCATGGTGGTGAACAGGCTGAGCTTTGGAAGTGGCCAGCCTGAAGGATGTCTTAATGTTATGTCATCCAGGGGCGGGCACGGTGGTGAAGCACAGGAGTGAGGATCTTCACAAGGGTCATTGGTGCCCTTAAGGTGGACTGGCTCTTCTAGAATGGCAAGCCAGAGCGCTGCCTGACGTACAGCCCACCGGCCAGGCAGCAATAAAGGGGCGGCACGCTCTGGCTTGCCATTCTAGAAGAGCCAGTCCACTTTAAGGGCACCAAGAGCCAGTCCACTTTAAGGGCACCAATGACCCTTGTGAAGATCCTCACTCCTGTGCTTCACCACCGTGCCCGCCCCTGGATGACATTACCATTAAGACATCCTTCAGGCTGGCCACTTCCAAAGCTCAGCCTGTTCACCACCATGAGGTTTAACATCCTCTATTAGTTAAAATTAAGTCCACCTGCAACTTCCACCCAACTCCTCCACCGCCAACTCCAAAGCTGTGACAGATAGCAAAACCTGCTATTCTTTATTACTTAAAATTGACTCCCATTTTTATTTATTTATTTATTTATTTATTTTTTTATATAAACATGTTTCCATTTGCATGTTTCTTTTTTAAACTAAAGCCATGAACATATACATTATGAATTAATGTCCAGGCAACCATAAAATCTGGCCAACCTCCGACTCACAAAGAGTCATCCCACAGCACTCAGGAGAGGAAAAACCCCCTGTGGAGGAAACCTCTAGGGAACCCATGGCTGAAGGATCGCCCTTCCTCTGTGCTTAGAAGGATAAAACCAACTTTATCTCATCATAATGCAGTAAATAGCAATATTACATGGTACAAGATACACAATGTCAGGATCCAACAAATAATGTACAATAAAGTTTTCTTAATTATACATAAAGTAGGTAAACAGTTGTAGAGTAGTAATGGTACAGGGCGGGTGGGAGGGACATGTTTCTCCATGGTCTTCTGGTGAGAGAAAGAGGAAGAGAGACCCAGGACAGGAAGTGATATCTACTGCTGGGTCCCACCCCTCTCATAGTACCACCCTACCCCACACTCTGCCCTCTCAAAGCAGAGCCCACCTATATTAAATGAATTCATCTACATAAAAACTTCCAGCGTTCTAGGTCCCCCCATGCCAAAGTCATGTCCCCCTTTGCTATTTGCTCCGGGGGTTTCTTGACTTTTGGATATGGGATGGACCCTCACTTCGTCATAACAGCTCAAAAGAAAAGGGGGAACATTGTGTCGGGTATAAATAAACACAAAACACTTGATTGTATGGTGTCAAATAGGCCACAGCTTTATTTAAATCACAAGACTAAAACAGTTAAAGGAGGAGTTGGGTGAATTGCTAGGAATGGGATTCACCTATACTGTGAGATCCCCAGCTGCCTGACTACAGCCCCAAGCACACACAACCGGCCAGGCCGGCAATAAAAGGTGCGGCACGCTCTGGCTTGGCCTCTAAGCAGATCCATGTCCACTTTAAGGGGCACCATGACGCCTTGTGAATATCCTCACTCCTGTGCTTCACAACCGTGCCCCGCCCCCCCCCTGGATGTACTATTACCATTAATACCAATCCTTCGGCTGGGCCACTTCCAAGCCTCAGCCTTTTCATTCACCATAGGTTAACATCCTCTATGTAGTTAAAATTAAGTCACCTGCAACTTTCCAAAACTTCCACAACGTCCTCCACCCGCCACAGAAGGGAGGCCGTTTGACACCCTCAAATGGACTCGACCCCCACCCCACAAAAAGCCATAACGCTAAACTCTAGTTCCAGAGTCAGTTTTTGTTCGCAAGAACAGATGCGGAATGTCCAAGTTAAATAGGATAGCAAAGGCCGCCCAACTCAACAAAAATGTAACACGACTATATAGTAATACAACCCATATAATCTACTGTAAAAAACAATGAAGCCGTCAATCATAAAAGAGTAAACCATGGATTCCATAACACAATGGCTACATACCCTCTCCCTAATTAAAATACAATCCACAAATTTACTGCAACTGCAAAAAAAAAGTATGCACCCTCTGCCTAGCCTTAATACGGGTTCTTGTACAGCCACAGAGACCCAGTAGTTTTTATGATTCTCAATCACCAGGAATCCCAATAAGTCCAATAATAAGTGTCGGGTATAAATAAACACAAAACACTTGATTGTATGGTGTCAAATAGGCCACAGCTTTATTTAAATCACAAGACTAAAACAGTTAAAGGAGGAGTTGGGTGAATTGCTAGGAATGGGATTCACCTATACTGTGAGATCCCCAGCTGCCTGACATACAGCCCACCGGCCAGGCAGCAATAAAGGGGCGGCACGATCTGGCTTGCCATTCTAGCAGAGCCAGTCCACTTTAAGGGCACCAATGACCCTTGTGAAGATCCTCACTCCTGTGCTTCACCACCGTGCCCGCCCCTGGATGACATTACCATTAAGACATCCTTCAGGCTGGCCACTTCCAAAGCTCAGCCTGTTCATCACCATGAGGTTTAACATCCTCTATTAGTTAAAATTAAGTCCACCTGCAACTTCCACCCAACTCCTCCACCGCCACAGAAGAGGCCGTTCTCCTCAAATGGACTCGAACCCCCACAAAGCCATTAAAGTTCTCAGAGATGTTTTTTCAAAACTAGCGAGGAAATGTCCAATTAAAATAGCATAGCCCAACTCAACAAAATGTAACGACTATATAGTAATGACTGCAATAATAATCCACTGGTCTTCTGGTGAGAGAAAGAGGAAGAGACCCAGGACAGGAAGTGATATCTACTGCTGGGTCCCACCCCTCTCATAGTACCACCCTACCCTACACTCTGCCCTCTCAAAGCAGAACCCACCTATATTAAATGAATACAACTACATAAAAACTTCCAGCGTTCTGGGTCCCCCCATGCCAAAGTCATGTCCCCCTTTGCTTATGGCTTCGGGGGTTTCTTGACTTTTGGATATGGGATGGACCCTCACTTCGTCATAACAGCTCAAAAGAAAAGGGGAACACGGTGTCGGGTATAAATAAACACAAAACACTTGATTGTATGGTGTCAAATAGGCCACAGCTTTATTTAAATCACAAGACTAAAACAGTTAAAGGAGGAGTTGGGTGAATTGCTAGGAATGGGATTCACCTATACTGTGAGATCCCCAGCTGCCTGACGTACAGCCCACCGGCCAGGCAGCAATAAAGGGGCGGCATGCTCTGGCTTGCCATTCTAGCAGAGCCAGTCCACTTTAAGGGCACCAATGACCCTTGTGAAGATCCTCACTCCTGTGCTTCACCACCGTGCCCGCCCCTGGATGACACATTACCATTAGACATCCTTCAGGCTGGCCACTTCCAAAGCTCAGCCTGTTCATCACCATGAGGTTTAACATCCTCTATTAGTTAAAATTAAGTCCACCTGCAACTTCCACCCAACTCCTCCACCGCCACAGAAGAGGCCGTTTGACACCTCAAATGGACTCGAACCCCCACAAAGCCATTAAAGTTCTCAGAGATGTTTTTTCAAAACTAGCGAGGAAATGTCCAATTAAAATAGCATAGCCCAACTCAACAAAATGTAACGACTATATAGTAATGACTGCAATAATAATCCACTGGTCTTCTGGTGAGAGAAAGAGGAAGAGACCCAGGACAGGAAGTGATATCTACTGCTGGGTCCCACCCCTCTCATAGTACCACCCTACCCTACACTCTGCCCTCTCATAGTACCACCCTACCCTACACTCTGCCCTCTCAAAGCAGAGCCCACCTATATTAAATGAATACATCTACATAAAAACTTCCAGCGTTCTAGGTCCCCCCATGCCAAAGTCATGTCCCCCTTTGCTTATGGCTCCGGGGGTTTCTTGACTGTGGTATTGTGCACACTCAACCCCTGATTGTCTATGTTTTACTATTTTAATTGATACATTTAATAACATGTATATTTTTAATATCAATTCAGTGTTGGCTACTTTATATATTAGGATTTTTAGTTTTTGGTTTAGAGCCATCCTGTAATACTGGTGACCAGAGAGTGAGAGAAATACATGTGCCACAGAGCATATACATAGTATACCAAATACTGTTTATCTCTCATATCTCGGATGTTAAATTTGTATTTATATGTCTTAAGGGTCCCAAAAGTAACTTTGGGGTAAAAGGTGCACACTTACCCATGGTGTCAAATAAATAAAGGGAGAACAGACCCCGTCTTCTTTTATAAGCAATTGCTCATTATGTCTTTGCCATTATAATGCCATTGGATCAGTTTCATAAATACAATAGTATATTTACCAGATCTTGGGGCAAAGTTGACTTAGCATCCTTAGAAATATAAAGCAAAGATTTTCCACCATGAGTGTGTAACCACCTGATAGTGGCAGGGAGAAAAGTTGATGGTTATGCTAATTGGATTTATACTTCCCATCATTTAGAAAGCAGAAAGAGAGGAAAAAACCCTACCCCTACAGAAACACCCATATCCCCTTTCTTAAGCCCCTCCTACTAGTAATGCTACACAATACAATCATCTGGAGGATGTTACGGGGCATCCCCAGATATGGGAGACCAAACTAAACGTGATAGGAACTGTATGTAACAATATCATAAAATCTGATCTGCATGTTTAACATTAACACTGCAAAATATAATATAATGAGGACATGTCTTGGGTAATAACATAATATCATAGTATCGTTCCAGGCGAGTTTAGGTCTTCAGAGTAGTGTAACAAAATCTGGCCAGACAACAATAACACTCTGAAATAAATATATTTTTCTCTTATTCTTATTTTTTTTGTTTGATTTTCTCTCAGGGCTTACAGGTAGACTCCTCAGCTTGGTTAGCTCCCTGGAGTTTGAAACATATACAGGTATATCAGGCTTGATATATCAATATATCAAGCCCAGCAAACTAGATGAGATGATGGAAATGATGGTAGATGGCGAAGCTAGTAGTTCTCTATCATCTCACTTTACAAATATAAACAAAAATACAAATATATATATGTATATACTCGAGTATAAGCCGAGGGACCTAATTTTACAACCAAAAACTGGGAAAACCTATTGACTCAAGTATAAGCCTAGGGTGAGAAATGCATTGGTCACAGTCTCCCCTGTACATAGTCAGCAAGCCCCCAGTAGTATATATCCAGCCCCCAGTAGTATATAGCTAGCAACCTGTAGTATATAGCCAGCCACCCCTATAATATATAGCCAGCCCCCTGTAGTATATAGCTAGCCCCGGTAGTATATAGCCATCCAGCCCCCTGTAGTATATAGCCAGCCCCCTGTAGTATATAGCCAGTCCCCTGTAGTATAAAGCCAGCCCCTGTAGTATATATCTAGCCCCTGTAGTATATAGACATCCAGCCCCCTGTAGTACATAGCCACCCAGCCCCTGTAGTATTTAGCTACCCCCCTGTAGTATATAGATATCCACCTGTAGTATATAGCCAGCTCCCTGTAGTATATAGCCATCCTCCTTTAGTATATAGCCAGTCAGCCCCCTGTAGTATATAGCTATCAAGCCTCCTGTAGTATATAGCCAGCCAGCCCCCTGTAGTATATAGCTAGCCCCCTGTAGTATATAGATATCCACCTGTAGTATATAGCCAGCCACCTGTAGTATATAGCGAGCTACTTGTGGTATATAGCCAGCCACGCCCTATAGTATATAGCCAGCCCCCTCTACTATACAGCCAGCCCCCTGTAGTACATAGCTAGCCAGTAAACCAGTATTCTATGGAGAAACTGAGATTAACTTGCATCTAAATGATGGGGAAAATAAAGAATAAAAAGGGCTTTGAGCAGCCCAGGATATAAAGCACACCACATCCTCTGTGTAGCATGGTGGTGGCAGTCATGGTGTGATGGACATGCACTGGTGTTTATTGATGATGTGACAGAAGAAGATGGATGAATTCTGAATTGTACAGGGAAATGATGCCGTAAGGATAATTGGACAGCGCTTTACAGTACAGATGGAAAATTACCAAAAATATATTGAAAGCGACCAAGGAGTTTTTCAGGCAAAGAAATGAGATATTCTACAATAGCAGAGTTAATCACCAGATCTCAAACATAACAAGCATGTATTCTACCTTGCTAAAGACAAAACCTAAAGGGGTATTCTCATCTGGGCATTGACATTTAGTTTAATTCATCTACCATATACATAAATTTCTTCAATTGGATATTAAATGTACTTGTGTGAAGATAATTTCCCATAAATGTATCCACCTCCGCTGGAGTGATTGCACAAAGAAACACTTGTGGCCTTCATTTATCAAAACAGTGCAGTGTACAGTTTCCTGTGTAGAGTGCAGAGGTCGCCAGATTCATCCAGAATCTGGCGCCCCCTGCACTGCTCCAACAGAGTGAAAAAATTTTTTTGGTGCGCCTTTAACATAGAGCCTGCGGTACAATTCTGTCAGACACTGCCTGATAGATATGGCGCATGGGCCGACTGAAGTGCAAAATTTTTTGTTGCGTCGGGTATAGTGCAGCGGCGACAAAAATGTGCCATGGACACTTTATAAATACATGTACAAGCAGTTTGCACTGAAAAGAATATACAAAGTCAGACAGAAAACTAGCCATGGGGCTTTTATAAATGTGGCCCACTGTTTTTTGCATATGAAATGGCCAGGAGTTACTGCATGTTCCACAGTCCTCACCAAGAGGTCAGACAGGGCACAATATTGCACGTGTGGCAAATGTGTGCAGTGGAGGTTGTATCCAAGGAGAACTATTTTATTTCTAAGCAACAACATGGCTACATTTATGGGAAATATTTCAGGTAAATTTTTTTAATAACATCTAATTGAAGAACTGTATGTATTTGGCAGACTTATTAAAACATATGTGAATTCTCAAATGGGAATACCCCTTTAAGGCAGTTATACCCAAAAACAAGCAACAACTGAAGACAGCTGCAATAAAAACCTGGCAAAGCATCACACAGTAGGAAACAAGTTTGCTCCCAGCAGTGTGATTGTAGACATATGTTTATATATAGCTTTGCTCTAGTATATTATATTATAATGATAAAATTATATCTTTATGTAAATTAAGCCCAAGTTCTTTAGGGGGTGTTACCAGAGTCCCTCCAGGCTCTAGGGTCTCTGGCTATTACACCCCCCCCCCACCCTAGAAATACTTGTAACCTGCCTCCCTGCTCCCTTGGCACTCCCCCTTCCCGCCAGTCTTGCGGCAGCGGTAAGTATCAGCTCTGTGCTGCGGTGAGAGGGGGAGCGTCCAAGAAGCAAGTATTATGACTGGTACAAGAATCAGCTTCTTGGGCAATGGAAAATGTGTCCCTTCTGCCTGATTTCAGTTTATGGTTTCAGGGCCTTTGGAGAACCTTCAAAGGTCCTGAAATAGCTCCTGTGTACCTGTGTATTGAGAGCATGAATGGATGTGAAGGTTCCTCTCAGTATAAAATAAGGTGGGTGGTACCTATAATATAATCCAGTACTGCCAAGGTGGTAGGTTATCAGTGTTTTGGGGCGCTTGAAAAAGCCAGGACCCTGGATGCTCTGGTAATTCTCCCTGTAACATGTGTGCTTCATTTACAGTATTAATGGTTAATATTAACATAAAAGTTAATGGTGGATTTCCTTTAATGCTTGGGCCTAGTCTGGTACTGTATCTATGCAGAGTGCGTCAGATCATTTAAAACTTTATTCTGGTGGCAGGCTCCAAATCTTCATATAGCCCTAGACCCATAGTAGTCTCAATCTATAAAAAACAGTAGATGTTGCAGAACTTCCTTTAAAGGGGTTGGCCGAGGGTGTAAAAAACCCTTGGGTGGCCGGGATGGGGCGGGTTAGAAAAAAACAAACATGCACTTACCTCCCGGCACCCTCCCAGCATCCAGCACTGCAATCTCTCTGGTCTGTATCCCATGTAAACAAACATGGGAAAGGAAGCCGCACTGCATTCAGCCATGCCCACCCATCCCTATTCCCAGCGCTGTATAATGCGGGACATGTGGGTGTGTCCGTCCAGAAACTGAGCGCAGCGTGGCTTCTGTGCCCCTGTTTGTTTACATGGGGCACGGACTGCAGAGATCGCAGCGCTGGAGGCGGGGAGGGACCGCAGAGGTAAGCAACTGTCTATTTTTTTTTTTTTTTTAATTGTATTTTTATTACATTTTTCAACAATAAAGTTTAACCCGCCCCATCCCGGCCACCCAAGGGTTTTCTTATACCCTCAGACAACCCCTTTAAAATGAGCAAGATCTTTACTTAGTTTTCCATTAAAAGCCAAACATGTGCAGACGTATTGGTCTCATGCAGTCAGACTGTGCGGATCTTATTCATCGTAAACCACACTGTTCGACTGCATGAGACTAATACGTTTGTACAAGTGTTGCTCTTAATGGATATCTCAATATTTAGATGATTTAATGGAAGTCTGACATTCTGCCCTATGCCTTGGATCAACAAGTTGCATGTACACCCAGAGCAATTACAAGCAGGAGTATCTTCTAGGAACATTTTCCTTTGCACTGTGGATACTTGATTCAGTCTTAATCTGCCTCTGGCTGTATCTAACTATATCATTGATGTGATCTATGTCTGAAATAATAGTAATCTACTGTATAATGAAGGCATGTCTTGGGTTATAACATAACACCATAGTATAGTCCCAGGGGAGTTTCAGTCTCAGGTGAAATGTAAGAAAATCTGGCCAAACAACAATTAGACTCTGAAATAAATATGTTTTCTTTTATTCTCATCTCTCTTTGTCTGATTTTCTCTCAGGGCCATGACGCAAACTCCTCAGCTTGGTTAGCTTCCTGGAAATATTGGCAACAGCAAACTGGATGAGAGGATGAAAATAATAGAAGATGGTTGAGCTAGTTCTACACCATCTCATTATACTATTTGTTCTATCACCATATAGGGGGTGTCCAAATAGGCCATCGATATGTTATCATAGAAGAGTGTGGGGTCTGGTGTTTTTAATCGAATGAGGCATCACATGGTTAGGGACATTTCCTGTAATATTAGAGAGGGTAATGGTGGTTTTCCTTTATTTCAGCATGCTGACTGCTTATTCTAGCTGGAGTAATGTCCCGCCGGATGGGTCATCATCACTAAATTTAGCTCGAGTTAGTTTCATGATAAGCTGAAGAGGGTTTGGCCAGCTCTCTCATGCCACCTTTAAACTTCCTTCATCTTTAAGGCTTGAATTCCCCTCACAGTTTTATAATTATACTTGCTAAAGCTGGCCATCGACTGCTCAAATGTAGTGTTGACACGTGCAGTATATCATCCCTTTTACTGAAGGGTTAAAAATGTGATATTTATGTTGTGTTTGAAACAATTGTTATCTTTCCTGCAGAATCCCAGGTGGTGATTAGTTGTTAGCTCAGCATGCGTTGGAATGAGCTCTGCAATAATCTATAAATATAGAAGCTCATTCCAAGGTTCTGGGTCTTTCTCTGAGCTCCTGTTTGGAGATAGGAACAAGTAAGTCTTTCAGGATTTTACCTTGAGCTTCCTTCAGAGATACCTCTGTGCACCCAGATTGCTTCCCAAGCAGCAGAGCCAACCTGGCTCCTATTAGCCAGCCTTCTGACCACTGGAACAAGGCTGAGGTAATCCTAAATTCTTACAGCCAACCAATTCACTGCCTCATTTGTGCCTGCAGGAAGCCTCATTTGTGCCTGTTACCAGCCTGTTACCTGCATCTGTGTAGACTGTGTCTGCCATTAAAGAGATTGTGAGTTATTTCAAGATTTTCATTGTCCAGTGTGATCCCTGACCATTACTACCACTAACACCATAGGCCTCCCATTCACCATCTGCCCGGGGATCTGTTACCACTTCCAGACTATGAGTGTCCTGGGGGGATCCCTTATCTATAGTGTGCATCTCCCAGTTTGCCCTGACAGGCGTGGATTGCCTATGTAGTTGCTTGAGCTCTGTGGTTCTTGAGTTCCTTGCAAAGGTATGCTGTGTCTATTATATGTGGATTTCTGTGTCATGACCGTGGCTCTATTCTTAGACTATGATTCTCATTCTGGATCAGCTCTGCTGATGATGGAGTAACCTGATATTAGTCCCCTTTCACATAAACGTTTATTTTCTGGTTTAATGCTACCCGTACTCTACTGTTTTGGTACACGTGCATTTCAATGGGCAAAACATTCATCTATTTGAATGGACATATTGCCCTCTTTACCATATAGTACAAGGGAAAAAGAACTTTCTCTATCTTTTCCTTAAGTTCGGCCATGCTGCACTCCTCTCTGTGGAGAGGGGAGGGGTGAGCAGTGCCCCCCTTCTCCAGCACACGGCTGCATGCTCACGGGCTACCACCTTGGCAAGTACGCGTTTGTTTGAAAGAGACTTTAATAACATCCGTCTGACTCTGATTTTGACCTGTAACTTGTATTTCAGAAAGACTCCAGAGACATACCAAAGCCCCTCTGTGCTGAAGTTTCACAGGCTGTTACACTGTTTCCCCCTTATCCCTGCTCCCTCCATACTCGTGTAATCTCACACAGTTACAGGGGGAAGCCACAGCGTGTAAGTGTCCCGGGTTTATCAAGCTGGATTTTGATGATAGATTTCCTTTAACTTTCTTTAAATATTGCTTCTTAAGCCAGAGGACGAAAATAAGTCTATCCTCACCTCATGTCACCTCACATAAAGACATACAACATGACTTCCTGAACCTACAAGGGCAGTCAAATCACTTCCCTTGATCTGATTAACCCTGTCCTCCACCCTTGACTTTATATATGAATTATAATTCTCAAGATCCTGAGTCATCAGACTTATGTCCAGCTCCATTTTCAATTCTTATATTGTTTTTTCTATTAGTAATATTTCTGATGCTATTGCATTCCGGGGTCTATTAACCCTTACTTTATCTATACCTCCTGTCCCACACAATACAAGGCAAGGGCAAGATTATAAAGAAAAAAAAATCCTCTACTCACAAACTGAATCTTCACTACTTCACACTATAAGACATAAGAATTATTATGTCTAAGACGTATAAATGATCGATACATGTTACCAGGATTTAAGCTTTTCCTCTGTATTGTGTTCCACAAAAAATCTTGTTGACATTATAGAGAGCACAGGTTAAAGGGAAACTGTCAATAGATTTTACCACATTAAACTACTAGCAACTTCAGTGTATGAAATGTTCTTTCTAGAATTTCCTCTTTTATGTGAATGCTCGCTCCGTTTACCTATAAAAATCTCCTCCAAATTCAAGTGAAAATGAGAATAGTCATATTTACCTGAGATGAGTCAAGTTCAGAGGCTGCAGGTGGAGTGTCACTAGAAACATGTCTTATTACAGACAAGAATCTCATATTTTAGATCAGATCAGGCATGTGATTCTTTGAGCCACAGAACAGGAGATACAGACACTTTAGTACAATTTGAAATGCAAGCGTTTCCAACTATGTCTTTAGCTCCCTGTATCTGGAGCTGCAGATCATCACAGAACAAAAGCCTGAGGTTATCTGAAAGACCTGTTTATTATCTAATATGGCACCAAAAACATGTCTCTAGGTACTATAGGACTAAAGATAGGAACTTCGGAACTGATGCTCTACCTAAAGCCTCTAAACTTGACTCATCTCTGGCAATGCATGATTTGTCTCTACTTTTTTTTAAAATTACTTTTGAGATTTTTTTTTTGTATAGATAAAAGGCAAGATTTCATAGAGGCAAGGAGGAAATTCTGGAAAGAACATTTCACACCTTACCTGAGGGGCCTGGTATTTTAATGATGTGAGCTCTGACAGGTTCCCTTTACGTTCTTGTTGAACTCCTTCATTTTGAGCTAGAAAATGATTGAGTAATCTTTTACGGGGGAAGGGGATGCTCCTGCTGCAGCTACAGGAGTTGTGTTAGAGCTAGAAACAAATCAAAGATTTTTATCTATATTTATTGTGTTATAACACACAATTGGGTCAAACAATAACATAATTGCCATTGTATTTCTCTTCGCAATAAGACTGCTGTCAAAAAGGCTGCCTACACTCTACAGGCACAAGGATTGGGAGAACATGAGGATTGGAAGAACATGAGGACTGGAAGATACAGCTTTTTTGAGCAACCCTCCACCCAGATAATCAAAATGTAACTATACTTTAGGCGTGCATAGTCCCCCCTAATGTTTAAATTTTGGGCACTTGGAAGGAGACTTTCTTGTAACTTACAGTAAGCTTTCCTATAGAGGAGTGAGCAGCCACAAAAACTTCCATAACAGAACAGGGGACACCCTGGATTACAATAACCTTATCATTTATGCCCGTATATCAAATAAATCGACGTTTTATACAATTATTAGTTGCAGATGGTTTACATCTTCTCTGGTTTTATTCATATACTTTACAGTATTTTTTCACTGGAAGCTGAATTGTTCGTAACTAGAGATCATTGGACACAAGATTCAGGTTCGGGTTTGCCAAAGTGACCTGAACGTATTGCCGGTTTGGTGGCCAAACAGCCACCTAATTATTAGCCCTGGCTACGATTGGCTATTATTGGTGTACCCCTGGCCAATCATAACTGTGGGCTAGTTGTTAGGGACGTTAATTTGCCAGACTGGCTGTTCAGCAATACATCCAGGTTGGATGCCCAAATCCCGAACCGGAATGTTGTGTCCACTCATCTCCACTTGTAACCAATGCAGATCACCGATAGAGAAAGTTGATTAGTTATTATTCAATTATTGGGAGTAGATTTGGTTTGAGGTTGGTTATTACATAGTCTGCTGAAGCTCTGCCTCATATAGAGTCTCACTATTTCTTGGAAGCACACCCCATTTACAACTTGCCTGTCACACACCGTCCAGTCTTGTCCCTACTGGCAGTTACTTTACATGATGAAGATGCTGTCCCAATGTTGAGATATATAGTCCTATCTGCCCTATTCAAACAAAAGTTTTTTGCCAACTAAGAGAATCACCAACTCCCAACCACTGTTCTATACAGCTAGTATCCCTGTTTTTACTTAAAGAGGCTGTCCTTGACTTAAGGATACCTGACTTACAGAGGACCATTAGTTACAGACAGACCTCTCTGCCCCCTGTGACCTCTGGTGAAGCTCTCTGGATGTTACTTTAGTCTTAGGCTGCATTTATAGGCTGTGAGGTGTCTGTAATGAAGCTTTATTGATAAACCTTGTTCCCATGACAGCATAAAATTTTGAAAATCCATTTGTCAATCGGACAAATTTTTTTTCTGGAATTACAATTATAAGATATGCCAGTTCCGACTTACATACAAATTTAACTTAAGTATAAACCTAATGGACATATCTTGTACGTAACCTGGGGACTGCCTGTATATATTTGGATACCTTACAGGGGAGATTACCCATATTCCCCAGCCCAGGGACAGTCACGGCAACCAGTAGTTACAAGGAACTTATAGTACATTATTTTGGATCACCTGCAAGTAGACGCCATAATCTCCTCCTCTACTTGCTTTCACTCACTCCAATTAATATTTTTGGAATTTGAGGAACATGTTTACTGTGGATATTGATTGTTAAGGAACACTAACCACCTGGTCAACATGTTGGACACAGTTTTAAGGACAGCTTTACCTAGAAGCATTAAGTCTGTAAAATAAAGTCAGTGGGAGAGACTTATCATACGCCGGTGCAGAATCACCCGTGTATAATTGCAGCCTTGCCCCCCCCCCCACTCTTGATGTATACGGAGGGCATCGCAGGCGTCATTGCGTGGAAGTGCAAATCAAGAAATTGCAGTTATGCTTCTACGCCAGAAAACTGGTGTAGAAGAAGTGATAAATCTCCCCTAGTATATCACTCATATTGTAACACCAATGCGACCAAGATTCACAGCATCATATTCACCCCCATGGGACCCGTATTCATGCTTACAATGGGGGGGGGGCAGTAGTTCTATGGGAAGGATTCATAAATGACTGTGATGATATGAGTCCAGGTCCTGGAGCAACGTTGAGTCCAGGTAACACATCCAAAATGTAGTCCATGTGTAGCAAAGCTCAGATGACAACAGTAGATCCTCTTGTACAGTGTTCTCTTTGGTGTTCCATCCAAAAACACATGGTCCTAACTAGCAGGGACATGCTGCCTTTTTAATTAGAAGTAGTCTATTTCGGATGCTTTCCAGGATTTCTTCTCAGCTACAGGAAAAAACACATTTTGGAAATATTTTCCATTACAAACAATAGCTAAAAGCAAATAATATATTATTGGTTCAAAGAACATCTGCCTGAAAAATGTAACCCACGGTCTTACAGAATTTTTCTTTGAAGTATCCTCCCCTAATATGTCTCCTACACCCTCGCCATCCTCTGCTGTGTTGTGGTGCCGTGTAGGAACTTGCTTCACTAAAGGCATTATTGGTAATTTTCTATCTGCCTGCCATGTGTGTGTCATGGAGGGGATTCAGTGTGAACTGCGCTATATGATGGATGCTGTAAACAAGCACACGGAGAGCGTCGTGCAGAATTCTCCCGCCACCTGAGAAATGTTCTAGATTGCTTGAGATGTGGAAGAGCTTGTCACTCAGACGCAGGCGGTTCTTCTTCTCAGACTGCAGATTGTGATTTGCATTTCAAATCAGGCTGCCAAGCTCCCAAAATCTCCCTCAAAATGGCAGTGCCACCCTACATCCATCCCCGTGGTGTATAGACAAAGGAATCCGTCCCTCCATTGGCAGTGTATATATGAAACAAGTGTGCCTGACTGTATTCCTATCTCTCTGTGACATCATGCTGGTGTTGTACACCTATTCTCTTCTCCCATTCACTGTGCATCACAATCCAGAATGGGGGGGGGGGGTTGTAAATAGCAACAATGATGAATAAAAGCAATGCATAGAACCAGCAAAGCATGTAATTTGTAATGGGTCTAATTGGGAGAACAGCCCTTACTGCAGCAGACAGAGCCCACAGACATTTGGGCTTTTCCACTTTGCCAGCGAGTAAGGGGGTATTTGCAGTTGGTGGTCTTGTTTTCTGTAGAGATACGCCCCTTCATCTGTTCTCGCTGCAGCCTGTTCCCAATTTCAGGCTCAGAATACAACCCTTAGCTTGTAGGCTGTATGTGCCATTGTAGCTGCAGACAGGGATACTACCTTTCCCCCATAGAAGTGAATGCGAGGCAGTTGCACTACCTGCTTGTACTGGTGTACAATGGGAAGCTTTGAGCAGCGAAATTGATAATCTTCATGGAAGAGTAATTTGAATGAGATTCCTCTTGACAGGCTGTCTCCAAGCAAAAGGCAGGCAGTGAGGGAGTGTGTGCAGCACAGAGGGCTCCGCACAGCCACATATACACTGTAGCTACATCTCACCACAGATCTTTATTAGTTTCTTTCCAGCCAGAGAGAGAGGTGGACATGGAGGAAAACATGGAAGAAGGACAGACACAGAAAGGTAATGTGTTTATGTGATTACTACATATCCTCTTGCCTTGCAATATGTGCTGCCAGGATTAGCAAAAACCCTCTTATTCCTTTTTTTTTCTTTCTTGGCAATGCAGGCGCATAGAGACGTAGCCCTGCAATGGGGGCTATGGAGAGGGCTGTGAACCTGTTCCCATCCGTAGAACACTAATCTTCATTTATTTTAGCCTTTCACGCTTGCCTTGCTGGGAAAAATTAGGAACCTCGGAGTGAACTGTGCAACAGACACTGACAATATGTATAGGTAGCAGGGCTGACAAAGAAGTCAATGTAGCCATTAATTCCCTGATTCAATGGAGCACAAGAATTGGGATAAAGATTTACATAGAGCTGGAGGGGTGAAGGCGATGAGTCTCTGTTCTGTGCCAGGGTTACACCAGACACGTATTAGTCTATTGTGTATTACTATACAGTGTAACTGCGTATTACATTAGTGCTGTATGTTTGTTTACCATCAGATCCACAAAATTCTGCTTCTGCAGAATCGGCGTTATTCTATAATAATCTGTTTTTTTTTTGCCTTTCAATGATTATATTGAGTAGCTGATGCGGCGTGTTAGGGAATTATGCAAAGTGGTCGGTGGGTTTTTATTTGCCACATCTTTCATCTGTGTTGTTGCACTCTCTCATTAGACCTGACCTACTTACGCTAAATGAATCCTGGGGTTTTTCTTTTTTATGCTGACTTGTTTTTCGACGTCTTTGTGCATGAAATTAAAAGGGATCTTGCTGACGATAACCTGTTTCCAGCAGGTATATATTTCATTCATCAGATTTTACCAGGGTTTGGGATAGAAGACATAATGATAAAGGATCGGAAGCTGATCAATGTGTTTTTTTTTTGTTAAAAAAATGAAGTGGGGAGGTTTTCTTATAAAATAATAAAGACTCCAGGATTCTTTAGGCACAAGCAGTCGTATTTCTTTAATTTTTGTTATTTTGGTGGCCATGTTGATGTATTGTTTACTCCACCTTGTACAGTGTATTATCGTTTCGACCCCTTGAGACCATGTGATATGTCATCAAGGCACCCAACATATCATGATCGACATGGTGGACAACGTTTCTTTGCTATATTATTTGTTGTTGTTCATTTTCTATATAGACGTGATATGTGTTTCATAAATGTGTGTCCCTGATCTTTACTGTCTATGCTAATATATTGTCAATGTTTTATGTTTTTACTATTTTGCTCTGTTTTACGTTTGTGAGCTTATAGCGAGGATAACATTAAGGCTTTGTCTTTTATACTTTATACGTTCTACGTTGCCTAAAATGCATGGAATGAAGACTTACAGATCCAGTGATTTCTACAACACTGACATCCTGTGGTAGCTGCGTAATTGTGAAGAGGCAGTGAAGTTTAGGATAGACACCAATTGTTCACGATTTTATGCCTCACGTCTCAGACCTGTCACTGGTCCCTAGGCAGGACGATCTTGTGTAAACCACATTAGGGGTGCAAGGCCTGCAGGGGGTACAGTAGGTGATGGTGCAATATTAATAAAGAGGATAATCATTGACATATTTCATATGCTCCTTTTAGACTTAAGAAATGTATAAAATGTTTTAGTATACAAACAATAATTTTATTAAACACCGAAAAGTATCCCTACACCAATGATTTTAGCAAGGATTTACATCAAAACGCATGACAATTAAATCTCACACTACAGATCCGAGGTCTGTGTTAGTGATAGGTTGGCAAGCCCTATGTTTGAAAAAGAAAGCCGGGTCGTCCTTATTTGTGGATTTCCAAAAAGATGGAAATGATGTCACTAGGTTGTCCCAATTTAAACTGATCTTCAAATGCCATCCGCTGTTTATGTATTCCCATGGCCTGGGCCACGAGCTGGGGCAGGAATAGGACCTACTCTGAGTTTTCTACAGCCTCCACAAGGATCCGTGAAAACATTCATGGCCATGGGTCTTTTGAAATGTTTGTGTGCCGGTAACCTTGTCCACAATTCTGGCACATATGCTGTGTACCACTTTATTAAGTTGTGGGGGGGGGCTTTATACCACTTTTTTCACCTAACTTGAGGAAAATGGGGTGTGGCTTGTAGTATAGAAGTGTGGCTTAAAGGGGCATTCTTTGCTAAAAATAATAATGACCAATCTTAACAACAATATCAGATTAGTGGAATGTGACACCTGGCAAGCACACTTACAGCTGGTCTGATCAGTTAATGCACGGAGAATAGAACAGGAAAGTATAGATGGTGAATGGGAGGTAATCTGCCATAACCAACTCTCACCACTGGAATGGGGCTGATTATTTGCTATTCCTTTATTTGTGTAATGACTGCTAATTATTTGGGTTGAAAGTGTCTGACCCCACCAATCTGGTAGTAATGACCTATTGTAAGGATCATTCAACAGCATTTTTGGCCAGCAAAATCCTATCGATGTTCCAAATTGGAACAAAACTTTAGTAAACTAGTGTTGACAATGTTACAAGTGTGCAATAAATTTTGACTACACCACTATCCATTGAGGTAACCTTGGCTCACATAGTCTAAGATGTCACAATTGTAGATAAATTAGTAGAATTAATATAAATTAAACTATAAATCATAAAGTGTTGATTCAGAAGAAGGCACAAAACCCTAAAATGCTGATACCAATCGGCCCAAAGTAGGGAAAAATTCCTTACAAAATCCCTCATGAGAAACTTTAGATACTTTAGACAGGATTAGTGGCTTGTATCACATGTTTATGGGATAAGGCATGACTCGCTAGGAATAGTGTGACTTAAAGGAAATCTACCATCATGGCCTCCTTGTTTCTAAAATTAACTTTTAAAATTATGGGTCAGAATAGCTCCTGGGGGGTGTACCAGAACCCTTCTGTATCCTCCCCCTGTCCCCTCAGCACTTCCTCCTCCCGCTGCCTGATGTAATATTAACTGCAGCAGAGCTCACAGTGGGAGGGGGAAGTGATCCTGCACAGTGTAACAGTCTGTGAATTTGTAGCAAGGTTGGGCTCTGGTAACATCCCCAGGAGCCCTTCAGACTCCATAGAATAAATTTAGCACCTTACTCCAAAATTTTAGAACCACTTTAAGTGTAGTCTTATCAGTAGGTAACTTAAACACAACAGTGTCTAAACATGCCCTCAATTCAAACTTGATGCGCCTTGTTTATGAAGTGTCGGCATCACAATATTGGTGCTTTTCGGACACTCACAAATTTTTATTTCCTTTGGTGTACAATTTGGGCAAGGCTGTTCCATCCTGGGACTTTTCCTTCACTTTTAGTTTCCCAACACTGTTGTTGATGCAGTTTTTGGTGTAAAAAACTGGTCTTTGGAGTTCTATTTCACCTTTATGACAGTTCTAACCCTTTTTAGTCCTGCGCCAATTCATTAACCCCCTTGCACCACCATCTAACATCTCAGTGAAAATTTTTGCACAATTTGTACATCAAAAACATGTACCCTGTGCCAAAATTGATATATGGCCCACATTGAGGTTTTCCATTTCATTATGGTCATGGCTCAAAAGATGGCTGCAACATACAAACATATGATGAACAAAAAATAGAAAAGTGTATCTATATGTATCTATATAATGAACAATAATCCATAAAGATTTCTTAAAGCACTTGAAGGGGCTTATGTTGATGCCTATCCTCATAATATGTCATCAATATTTCATCATGGGGGCTGATTATCAGGACCATCCACCAGCTGTTTGGGATGGGCATCGAAAAGATCAGCTAATATCCAAATGTTCAATGACAGGGAACTGTAACTGCAGCTGTAACTGGAATTGGGCACCATATTTCTTAAAACACATCTATTAACCTGGGTGCAGGAGGGAATGGAATGGGGGGTGGGGTCATTCATAATGATATATTGATAATATTATATCTGAACACATAATTCATATACAGGTGGTCCCTGGGTTATGTACACGATAGGTTCCGGAGGTTTGTTCTTAAGTTGAATTTGTATGTAAGGCGAAAGTGTATATTTTATAATTGTAAATCCATACAAAAAATTTTTTTTTGCCCCACTGACAATTTGAGTTTCCAAAATTTTTGCTCACATGGGACCAAGGATTATCAATAACACTTCATTACAGACACTTTACAGCCGATCATTGCAGTCTGGGACTAAAGGCAAGCATCCAGAGAGCTTAACCCGAGGCCACAGTGTACATGGAGGTCCGTCTGTAACTAGGGGTCATCTGTAAGTCGAGTGTCCTTAAGTAAGGGACCGCTTGTAACAGGCTCTATGTACTGTAGATCTTATATTTTCTTATAGAGTTAGAGTGTATCTGTATGTATCAGACCTACCTATCACATGTGAGGTGTATAGCATAAGGTAAAACGTCCTTCATGACATTTCCTTACATTGAATAGCTAATCTTACAATTGCTGGGATATTGCTGTTCATGTAGCGGATTGAAGTTGGTGTTTTTCCAGTAAAGGCTGCACAGCAGGGACTTGGGATTTGCTATTTGTTAGCAGCAAGAGGTAGAGGTTGTATACCTGCACATTTGTTTTATAGGTTATCTTAGCTCTGTAGGAGGCTAGTGATCTTATTTCACACAGGAGTGTGCGCATTCTCCTAATGTATTGTAATTTATTGCTAAAGCATTATTATAATTAAAGGGTTTATCCAACCTCATTAGGTTCTCAGATAAAACATCTTACAAAGATAAATACTCCTAGTCCTTTTATTTTTCGCAATTCATGATATTTTCTATTCCCTCATGTTGTCCTTGTTGGTCTTGCTTTGGTGCTTCCAGGCAAAAGTAACATTTTCCATGATTCATTATTCTCTTCCTATGCCTAAAACGATACCCTCCAACCTCAGGTTCAATTTTTCCCCAAACTTTAGTACAAAGTACACTCCACCATGACTTTCCATAATGTCTCCTCTACTACAGCTTGCTACTCTGTTTGTCCCCCAACTCTACAATATACAGTACATAGGACGTCACTCCTCCTGTGGCATTACATTTGGGAAAATGGGTGGTCATACAGGTCACTGTACCTGGACCATGCTGAAAAAAGATATAATAAATCCCTTATTAAAAACGTGGGATACTTATATGCCATAGACTTTTTTTGGGGATGCAGCTGATTAAAAACAGTAAACTTGAAGAAGCACGAGATTGACCTGCATCCTAATCACATGCTTTAAACTGTGTCCACATCAACAGGACACCAATACAATGTAAAGCTATGGCAGAGCAGGGAGCAATAGATGCCATTCGGAGTGTACATTAGGGTGACATAATTTTGTTTAGGACCCCAGAAATGTCAAAACCGTCAGGCACCTGCTAATAGGCCCAGCAAGGTGAAAGGGAAAACTTACTTTGTCTGGCAGCTGAGCGGACAGGTAACGGAAAGTATACAGACCAGACAACATCAGCAGCAATGCCTCCAATGCTGACTCAAAATCAACTCAGGAAACTCAGTAAACTTGTGCACAGTAGTCTCACTGGAGAGGTGTTCATTTAGAAGCATACAAAAGAATCCACTGGCACCTCGTTTCTTGCAAATGGTTATTTTATCAGAGCCATAAAATCCAAATACAAGTCACATTAACGGAAGGACGCGTTTTGAGCTAAACGCTCTTAGTCATAGTCTAGACTAGACTCGAGACTAGTGTACAGACCAGGTGTCAAAAAAAATGTCAGAGCAATAATGGAATACAAGTCTGAGTCAGTGGGGTCTCGCCAAAAGAGATGATAAGACTCAGCAGGACAAACAACAGAAAATAGACAGACATGCAAAGTCAGGCAGAATCAGGTCAAATCCAAGATGGTGGTGAGGCACAGAATCAATTAGCAAAAGAATGGGCAAATAAAGTTAGCAGGGGTCAGATACACAGAATAGAAAAGCTATAGGTACAAAGTGTAAAAGGACTGCAATAACCAGAAACTACAATAAGAGCTGGGCCGATATTTATGGACTACCTGGACGCCGCCCCTAACAGCCAACTGTTCAGTTATCCATCACTCAAGTCAGAAGTGATACTAACACACAGGTTCTGATGACACCACCTAGCTTTCCAGAGGATCACACACCCAGCTCAGCCAAGGGAACTGACTCTTAAAGGCAGCTGTCAAACAATGCTCCCAGATTTGCAGCCTTTGATGTGACTACAAGCAAAGAATCCTGAAATCTGACCCCTTTCAGAAAACTGCAGGAACAGGAATATGGGAGCCCTTCCAGGACCTTTGAAGGCCCTCAAAAGGTATTTAAAGGGAACATGTCATCATCAATTGGCCTAATAAACCACTACCAGTATAATGTCAAGCAGAGTAACACCTTCTGTTTCTTTCGTGGCCCAGTGTGGTGACATCATCCTGAAAATCTACTTTGAAGTGAGATGTAAATTGGTTTTATAAAGTCAGGGAGGTGGAGATTTCAACACTGAAGTCAAGGTAGGGAGCTCTGAATGCCTCCTCCTCTGTGATTGAAATCATTTACTGAACTTCAGGAGGTCTGGTTAGTGATGTCTCTGTATATAGGACCACCAACTACAGTGAAAGTCACTCAAACATATCTTTTTTGTATGTAATCTAAATGCTTAGCAACTAATACGCTTTTGAAGATTTTGTATTACTGTACTTATCTTCTTAGTGTGACTTTTTAGAAGTTTATTGTTATTTTATGATCCTTTAGCTTATTACAGGATGTATGAAAAAAGCTTAGCATAAATTACATGTTCATTAAAGGTCCGGAATAAAGCACCAATTAAAACAAATTCTAACACCAAAGCAAATCTGCCTTTTAAATATTAAAAAGTTACCAAATAATGTCATTATCTACTTTTAATTTAAATTTTTATTGTACAAAATGTACAATACAAAAATATACATATACACTTACACTTCACAATTTTTTAATGAATAGCAATACAAGAAAGATTATATCACATAATAGCTTTAGCCCCCCCCCCTCCCGCCCACCCTCAACTAAAAACCTCCCGCTCAGCTAAACTCATATCACTCTACAAAGGCCTTCACTTTGCTCTCCCCCAAACAAAAACAAAAACAAAAAAAAACAAAAAGAGAAAAACACAGACGGATCTCTCTCCCTCCCTCACCCATGCCTCAACCTCTGCTAACTGAATTTTTCTGGGCTACCCCAGTAACCTTTTTTCTTATCAACTTTAAAGAGGACCTTTCACCGCCAACGCTCATACAGTTAGAATTTTTTCTTTAGTGCCCACCACAGCTTCCAGGTTACCATTTCTGCGCAGCACAGGGTCATTATTTTTAGCAGTTATCACTATGCCAATTATACTTGACACTGTCAGGTGGGAGGTACCAGCCCAGGGCCGCCCACCTGACAATAGAGAGCATTAGTATATCTGATGCTCATTGCTCAGGAATGGTGGGGATAGAGAAATTATTCCAACTGCTGCGGAATCCTCAATGATACAGCAATTGAAGTATGTAAGGAGTTGTAGTTGGTAAAAGATCCATTCAATGATTTCTATTAAAGAAATTAAAAATTGGATTGACCATTGAGTGTCAGGTGAGTGCATTCACCAAAAAAATCCCCAAACAAACAACCTTTCCATAATCTATTATCTATGTAGGAGAAAAAAGGAATCATCCAGCCCGTCAGTCTAGGAGTTGTTAGTGCTCTACTTTATTGTCACTTAAAAACTTATCCTGGGCCAGTATGCGTAACCTGTAGTCTACCTAGTCTTCCTTTAAGTTGTTTAGTATAATAAAGAACTGTATGTTTAGAGTTTTTCCATTAGATTTCAGTCTGTGTTAAATGTGAGATACATAATACATTTTCTCTATTTTTGGAAAAATGATTTCGTTTTCGTGTCCTTGGGTTTTTTAGACTCTGTTCTATCTGCCGCTAAGAATTTTTTTTATCACAGCCATGAATTCTTTGTTTGTTGGCATTGTTTGAGAAATCCAATGTTTGGCTACCATCAAAATGTTGTTGTTTTCCTTGTCCTCTATATCAAATACATTAAATAGGAATAAGGCGATTACTAGTATTGTGTATGAACTAAAGCCTTAGTCTTGATCCATGGATGCTTGTTTGGTTCATCCTCTCAGTTGTTGGAAGGCTCAGATCGTGGCTTGCCTTCGGTAAACACTGTGCTTAACACAAAATTCCTACAGGGACAAGGACATTTCCCCTAATATTAGGTGGACTAATGTAATACATTCCTGTGGGATGGGAACACTAGCAGTGAATTTGCCAGTAGCAGTAATTTATAGTTCCAGTAGGGTGGATGAGATTTTCTGAAAACCTGTAGTAAAGATATCTTGTAGTGTTTAGTTGACTTGTTACTCCATTTTTGTTTGCAGGTTTACATTACGGATTTCACCTTTTGCAATGTAGATGAAAAACCTACTCTTTTGTCCACCATTTGGACAGAGTTAATAAAGCTCATACAGAATACAAGCCCCACTCACTATTTACCGTTGGCACTGACAAATCGTTCTGGAAAACAGAACAAGCACTTTAACAAAACGGTACAACAAAGACAAAGTGTGAACGTGTGTAGATACAATAGTGGAACAAAAAACAGACAGCAAAGAAAGTAACTAGAGAACAAAGGCATCACAGATAGTATTATTACAATGGGCTACACTATACATTATCTAAACAATAGGTAGGAATAGATGCCCCGCTTCCAACTTACCTTACAAACAGGTATTGATATATATTGTAACTGAAATAATCCATATGTAAAGTCCATTAGTTTTCCGATGTCTAACATCCTCTAGATATCCTAGTTTATTCCTGATGGAATTGATTTGTTGTATAAAAACTTCTTCACTGAAAGTAATAATGTTACAAGAAATGCAATAATTTAATAGACAAAGATCTTTTGTCAGTGTTTGGCAGGCGGTGCTGCTTACCTTCTCTACGGCTGGTGGATTTCATGTTTTCATCCTTACAGATGTTTTCCTATAAGTGAGGCATGATCTCAGGTCCTCTTCTGTGTTCTTTATATCTGATATTTTCCCACAGAGCCTCAACAATATCCAAGAACAGGTGCTGCAGAGCTCCTTCTAAAACGTTACAGATGTGTTTGCAGTTTATAGCTTATGGCTGGATTTTTCTAAAGTCTTCATCATTTGTAATGAAACAGGAATGGAGTTTTGTGTTTTTATGTAATATTTTTAAGTTCCCTAATCAGCAACTCAGAACCATTGCATTGGTCTCCACAGCCAGATATCAATCCAAATATTATTTTGCCCATGGGCACTGTTTATGCCATAGTACTGTCATAGCTCACAACCAAATATCTGCCACACTTATACAGACCAGATTAGTCCATTCTTTTATTGACTTTTCCTCTTCTGTGATCCAACAACTGTTGTACAATAATAGGCACCAGAAGTCTAGCAAATACACAATTTAGCAGCAACTAGGATCTAATTACTATATACAGTGGGTACAGAAAGTATTTAGACCCCTTTAACTTTTTCACTCGTTGAACCATATTGGTGGGATTGGTAGGATCAAAAAAGTTTTTCGCACTGTACTGTACATTCTGCACCCCATCACAGAAAAAAACCCAAAATAGATATTTTTGCGAATTTATTAAACAAGAAAACTGAAATATCAAATAGTTATAAGTATTCCGCCCCTTTGCTCAGTATTGAGTAGAAGCACCTTTTGAGCCATGAGTCTTCTTGGGAATGATGGAACAAGTTTTTCACACCTGGATTTGGGGAGCCTCTGCCTCTTCACTGCAGATTCTCTCCAGTTCCCTCAGGTTGGATGGTGAACATTGCTGGAAGCCATTTTCAAGTCTCCCCAGAGATGCTCAATTGTGTTAAGGTCTGGGCTCTGGCTGGGCAGGTCAGGAATGGTCACAGAGATGTTCTGAAACCACTGCTTTGTTATTTTAGCTGTGTGCTTAGGGTCATTGTCTTGTTGGAAGGTGAACCTGCAGCCCAGTCTCATCCAGGATATCCCTGTAATTGGACGCATTCATCTTTCCTTCAGTTACAACCAGTCATCCGTCCCTGTCCCCATAGCATGATGCTGCCACCACGTGTCATTGTTGGGATTGTATTTGGCAGGTGATGAGTAGTGCCAGGTTTTCTACACACATACCACTTAGAATTAACACCAAAAAGTTCAATTTTCGTCAGATCAGAGAATCATATTTCTCATAGTCTGGGAGTCCTTCATGTGTTTTTTTTGCTAACTATATGCGGTCTTGCACTGAGGAGAGTCTTTCATCGGCACACTCAGCAATAAAGTCCCGACTGGTCTGGTGGAGTGCTGCAGTGAACTTTCTCAGATCTCCCTACTAATATCTCTGGAGCTCAGCCGAGGTGATCTTGGAGGAAGAGTTTTGGTTGTCCCAGATGGCCAAATCCAGATCTGTGCCTTCCCACAATACTGTCTTTGAGTTTCTTGGGCAGTTCCTTAGACCTCATGATTCGGATGTGCTCTAACATGCACTGTGAGCTGTGAGATCTTATATAGACAGGTGTGAGCCTTTCCTAATCAAGTCTAACCAGTTTGATTGAACACAGCGGAACTCCAATGAAGGAGTAGAAGCATCTCAGGGTGGATCAGAAGGAAATGGACATAATGTGAGTTAAATATGAGTGTTACACCAAAGGGTCTGAATATTTATGACCATGTGATATTTCAGTTTTTCTTGTATAATAAATTAGCAGAAATATCTACATTTCCGATAATTATCTGTGAAGATGAGGTGCAGATTGTACATTAATAAGCAAACAAAAGAACTTTTTTGATCTTACCAATTAGCTGCAATGAAACAAAGAGTGAAAATTTAAAGGGGTCTGAATACTTTCTGTACCTACTGTATTATGTAATTATTATTATTATTATTTTCCAATGGTGGATAGTGATATCCCATTCTGAATGTATCCTGATCATCTGCTTTAAATTCTGCTTCTGTTCCATTTTCACCAGTCACCTATATTAAAAAGTTGTTGAGTAGTTCCATATCCATTGCCATGAGGATCTAATTCTGCCTCTCTATTATTCCATGTGGTTACATGCATTTGTAATGGGACAGTGGTTACAGCACTGATGCCAATAATAAATTGCAATTGGTTGTCTTAGTGGATTATTTAACATTTGGTGTAAAATAAGGGGGCATTTACAATGCAATACAACTTTAGTGAGATTTGGGTAAAATAGGATTAACACATAAAAGTAGAAAGGAACATTAGGAAGGAACATGAGGAACTACATTACTTGGTTGGGTTGTAACAAGATTTGGTTGGTCAAAGTCCGTGTCCTCTTGGTACCCATTGACTTATTAAACAGGCCAATGGATTTAGGGATAAAGGAATCGTGAAACCTCTCCTTCCAACAGTTCATCTGGCTGTATCGATCTTAGCCAAACTTAGTTGTTTGGCTAAGACTGGGAACATAGGGTGTGATTTGTTTCCTGTAATTAATGCAAATCTGTGTAGGCATTTATCTTACCAGATTGAACTGACCTGTGGGTGCGTTCACACGTTGCAGTTAAAACTGCATCGCAATTAGTTTTGGGTTGGTTTTAGGTGGTATTACTTATTTTAGCAAGTAAATTATATCAAATCAACAGGTGAATGACATTTGTGGAACAGCTTTCTCCTTCAAAATCAAATTCACCCATTCAGTTCATGTCTTTCAACTGTGAAATTGACAAAACTGCACCTAAAACCACCTCAAAACTAATTGCGATGCAGTTTTAACTGCAACGTGTGAACGCACCCTGTGGGTAATTAATTGATTAATTTAAAAAAAAAATTCTTTATTTATATAGTGATCTCAGATTACGCAGTGCTTCACAGAGCTTTCCAAAAGAGTCCCTGTCCCCATGGGACAATCTTATCAACCCACCAGTATGTTTTGGAGTGTGGGAGGAAACCCACGCAAACAGAGAGAGAACATACAAACTCTTTGCAGATGTTGACATGGATTGGACTTGAACTCAGGACCCCAGCGCTGCAAGGCTATAGTTCTAACAACTGAGCCACAATGCTGTAAACCAATTGTGCTCTGGGCCCTTTTTTGATTAATGCTTCCCAACAAGTGACAGCAAAGAAAATGAAGCTCACAATTGTGGTTTCATAAGACATCATACATAGAAAATAGAAACAAACTGAGAGTTTGTTCCATTTTCTATTTCATTTGCTCAAAAATTTTTGCTCAAATTAAGTTTTTTGCTACCATAGCCAGTTCCACAAAAGGAGGTGGCGAAAAGATGGACCAAACAGGCTCTGCTAGAATTAACAACTTTCATTGGGGAAAATTGCTATAATTGACTCCTGTCCTCTACTGGAGTCAATAGTAGCGAGCTGTGCACCAAATATATGGCAAGGTCTTGTAAATATTAGGTGAACACTATACAGGGCAAGAGTCTATCAAGACTAGCATGAAATGCTTGCCAATTTATTTAACACATTTGGTATCAAATTGAAGTATCTATATCTGTTCTTAATAATTGACTCTTACTGGAATACCCCTTTAAGTTCCTGGGGTATAGATTGTTTTGGACAGATTTGTAGAGTCTACGTAGGCTTGGTCTCTGGGGTAACAGCATCTAATAGACTGTGCCTTATTGCACATGTTATAAGCTTTGTATAACATTCATTAATTAATGACGCGGATCTCTCTTAGGATTTGGCAACATATTGTACAAATTACATTTATTAGCATGACGGCTATTCCAGACCAGTTGCTGAGTAGTGATTATGAATACCTGGGCTATAGATTTTCATTCCATGTCTCGCTGGCATACATCAGCGCAATCTCAGTCACTGCCAAACAATTAATTATATTCCACTAGATAAAGGATTGACATTTTCTTTTATAATAATAATAGCTGTGCTGCCTGACAACTCAATGTGAATCATGTGACTTTTTATCGGAACAAAGCCCTAGCGTAGAGACGTAACCCTGAGCACATTGCCTTTGGAAATTTTAGACAAAAATTAGGAAAATAGTGTCAAATTTTAATTAATTGTATTATTTGGAAAGATTTTTCCAGGTCTTATATAGAATCCCATTAAGTTTTTACTAGGAGATGTAGATTTGGAATATGGTGACAAACGCATATATCAACTCTAACCTTTGCTTTTACCAAAGACAACTACATTAATATATCTTTGGCGTAAAACCTTAAAGGAATTGAAGGTAATAGTGTGGTATTTTTATTGATATGGAAAAGGGTCAGTGCATGGTAACTCCATTAAATGGGATACATGGGACTTCTTTTCTTGTGACTGATTTATTGTTAATTTTTTCCTTTCGGTAGGTGATATCCAAGCAGGCTAATGTTAAAGGAAATCTACCACCAGGATGAAGGATTGTAAACCAAGCCCACTGACATACTGGTGTGTCCCCTCTGACAGGATCCACTCTTCTTTTAGCATCTGAAACCCTTTATTAAAAAAAAGGCTTTAAAAATTATGCACATGAGCCTGAGGGGCTTCTCAGGAATATATGTTAATGGAACCTGGAGACTCATTTGCATATTTGTAAAGCCTTTTTTTCTGTAAAAACAAGGGAATGGGATGCTAATAGATGAGTAAATCCTGCCAGAGGAGACCCACACCAATATGTCAGTGTGCTTGGTTTACAATCCTTCATCCTGGTGGTAGATTTCCTTTAACATCGGGCTGCTTAGATATCACCTACCAAAAGGAAAGATTGAAAAAAAATCAGTTACAAGAAAAGAAGTCCCATGTATCCCATTTAATGGAGTGACTATGCACTGACCCTTTTTCCATATGAATAAAAGTACCGCACTATTACCATCAGAAGCTGAGCTGCAATTCCTGGCGCTGCCCATTGCACAGACAATATAAGTGGACTGCTGCTTCACTCTCTGTATGCTGGGAATAGCTGATCAGCGTGGAATTGTTGGACCCCTTCTGAATTAATATAAGTATCTTAAAGTTGCACTCTTAAAAAAAAAGATAAAAAGATGTGTAAAATGTAAACTCACTCCAGTCCTTGAGGCTTTGAGTCCCGTACAATCATTAGGTGGTGATGTCAGGGTAGTTGTGCATGTGATCCCAGAATAAGGGTGACATCATGTGTGAATGAACAGCACATGATCTTGGTATAAGCGATTGACTTAGCCATCACACGCACAATTGACGTGGCATCTCCAAATTCTGGTTTGAAGGGATCAGAAACACTTAGGAGTGGAGCACGATTACTGGAACTGGGGTTATATAGACAAGTTGTTTATTTTTTTTTACCTAAATCTTTAAAGGGCATTTACCACCAGGATGAAGGACTGTATGCAAATGATCCTGAGGGGCTCCATAGGTGTTAATGGAGCCTGGAGCCCCTCAGACTCATTTGCATACAGTCTTTTATCTTGGTGGTAGATGTCCTTTAATATCCCTTTGACTAATATTCAGTATAAATTAGGAAGGATTTATTAATTTATTTCTAAAAGTGTTTGACCCAAAGACGACAAGTTTTAATATTAGATGAAATTTGTCAAAAAAAAAATCAGCGTCTTTTGGGTATCATTTCTGAAAATTTCTCAATACTAATGGCTTTTTAACAAATAACACCGGCCAGCTACCCTAGGCCAGGAATCAATAAAACAAGAAGGACACAAAATAAAAAGCTGCAAGTAAATACCCTGTATTGAGAATTTATTTATTTAACAACCTCTTTACAGATTTTAAGGTCATTCAACTATTTGTAGAAAAATATCATGAAACTATCATTCAGGAGTCTCCCATAAGATTATTTCACAACATATCCCCTTACAATTTATCACTTGTACATAGGACTGATCACAACAATAGGACTCCTGTTATCTCTCTTGGA
The DNA here is from genome assembly GCA_019512145.1 of Engystomops pustulosus. NCBI lineage: Eukaryota > Metazoa > Chordata > Amphibia > Anura > Leptodactylidae > Engystomops > Engystomops pustulosus. The sequence goes on along the minus strand of CM033641.1, from coordinate 46,966,307 downwards.
GTGTTTGTTGTTCTTTTCAAAAATTTGTAGGACTGACAAGTGCTGTTCTATTGAAGTGCTATTGAATGGAGAGGCATACTGCAAGGGAGCCGGGATGTGACTGTCCGACATTGCTGGTGGGGCCCCCTTTTGAGTAAAGTAGGGGCCCTCTCCATAATCTGGCCCAGAATAAGGACCTTATGACCTACTGCTTGATGGTTTTCTGGTATCTACACAGAAATTGTGCTAGATGTTGGGACTTCCTAAAATTAAAACCAACAGTGAATGAATAAGAAAATGTATAAAAATAATAGATGATATAGAATTATTAGTAAAAGGGTAGGTTCACTGTAACCTATGCAGGGAAGCTACCTTACATTTGGGGGTAGGCTGAGCGTGCACTGACTTACTTGAAAGCCACCTGTTTTCTTGCAGTATGTGTCTCCGTGCCGTCAGCTTAGCCAGGCGAAGCCAGGGAGAGTGTAGACATATGATAATGAGGCCATCGCCATCTGTCTTTCAGAGAATACTGAATACATTATAGAAACAGAATATATTAACTATAATTGTGTATATGAGGCTGATATTTCATGTCGCCTTTAAATAGATGCAGCGATTGTTTGGTACCTTAATTTTGGTGGTACATTCCAGTTGCTTACGGCTATTTATTTGTGGTGGTATTTTATATGATGAATGTAAACCATTAAAATAAAAAAAGACAGTGGATTAGATCCTTTAATAACTTCCAGAATTTCCTTGTGTAAGTTGGCAATCGAGATTATTTCCCATAGTGGAGGTATCCATGTTCCCCAAAGTCACAAGTTAATCTTGGGCATCGTCGACTTCAAGCACGCTTAAACACTTCCCAGGGAACAGGCATTATTTTCTGGGCAGGACCTGAGGGTACAAGAGGTAACCACCAGTGGTGGATTAATTCTACCATTGGCCCTGGATTGTACAAAAATTGTCATCTACCTAATGTTTTTAGTCATTTTAAATTTACTGTACTACATACAGTTCCAGAACCAAGTTTCATCTTATGTCAGATTCTGCAGTTAAAAGGGGTTGGCCAATTTACCTCATGTTTTTGTAATGTGTGTGTAAGTGTGGGGGGCAGGATTTTAGGTAATTTTCCAGTATACATCTATTGAAACTTCTGCACCAGTTTCTTCACATGTAAAGTGAAGCTTCCCATATTTTACCTCATCAGCCAGACATTCCTGTCCATAAAATGGCTACAGACGGAGGGTCATGTTATCTCTATCAGTCCATGAACTATCACCCTGCCAGGACCTTGATCTTATATTAATAAATACTATAATAAGGTCCTGGCAGGGTGATTGATGGACAGTTAGAGATCACATGACCCTCCGTCTGAAGACATTTCATGATCAGGAATGTCTGGCTCATGAGGTAAATACTGGGAAAAATGCAAATATGTTTTCCAAGGTGGAAAATGAAAAACAATGCCTCCCTTTGCTACCTTACACCAATCATAACCTTCAAGAAGTCTGTAGGATGATGTGGGATTAAGCCAAACCAGTATATCTATTCCAGAAGGAACAGATTCCCAACTGGAATAGATATACTAGTTTGTCAAGTCATTCTTGGTGTTAAGGGGGCATTGTTTTCCATTTAACACCTTGGAAAACATATTTGCATATTTCCCAGAATTCCCTAGTGGAGCACCAATGACTTTAAGTCTTCACAGGCCTGTAAGGCGGCCTTAATTGGCAATCTCTCCATAAGGAGAACTCTTACTTCCAGGCCCTGAGGTAAAAAAACAGGAGTCTTCACTTTACATATCAATGAAGCAGAGCAATAGATGTATGGAAAACTCCCTAATATTCTGCCCCCCACAATTACACACACATTACAAAAACATGAGGTAAAGTGGCCAACCGTTCAAGGATGATCAGTCAAGACTGCTTGCAACCTGGAACTTGTAAAGATGCATAATGGGATTTAGAAGGAAGGGTACAGAATGTTAAGTAGGTTTTTTAGATATTCCTTTAGATTTTTAGTTTTTGCTGAATTTTATCCACCAACTGTCTGAAAATGAATATTAATAATATAGGTCAACTTCATGTAGATCCCTATATTTATACATCATCTGGTAATACATGAAATAATGGGGTCCTAGACTGCGGTAGCAGCTGCTTCAGTGAAGACCTACATGGATGATAATTAGACATTTGGAATAGTGCTCTGGAAGTGGAGCATGGGGTAACCTGTAATTAAAGATTTGTCTATGCCAATAAGTGTAAAGTTAGAATTATTTATTGCTATATTGTGTAAAATGATGATTAGGAATGAACAATAGTGTATAATACTACGACAATGTAATATAATGTATAGAAATGTTTTTTCACAATTGAGAAGAGTCATATTTGCATGGCATGAGTTATTTAATAGGCTGCAGGGGGAGGGTCAATTCAAATGCCCAGATCCTCAGTTCTGTAGTACATATATACAAGCTATGAAGTCATATTAAATCAAGACAAGAAATCAAAGAATCAAGACAGTTTTGTGATACAGGTAGTTAAACTTAAAGGGGCACCTGACAAATCTGTGACAATCTTGTTATATTTGTTATCCATGGCCTCTTTCCTTCTAAACTCAACTAAAGAAATATGCTAATAAGAAGGGTGTTACCACACCTGATGCAGATGCACAGGCTGTTACACTGAGCAGGAGCACTTTCCCCTCCCACTCTTTGCTGGCACTTCCTCTGCTCCAGTGAGAACACACTACTGGGATCAGAGGGGAAGACAGTGTTAAAGCCTTTGAATCTGTAGCATGGAGGGGCTCTGGTAACAGCCCCTGAAAATCTTCAAGCTTTGTAGCATAAATTTAAAAGTTTATTGTAGTAGAATAGTTAGCAAACATAAGAAGATTACCACAGTCCCAATGGCTGGATCTATGATTAATTACCCTTTGTTTTATCAAGATGGATTTCAATGATACATTTCCTTTAAGTTTTTTTAGTGCCATCTGTGGAAAGTATGTGCCCATTTTACCCAGGAGTTTGTCTTTGTTTCATAAGATGGATTTGGCAGTGAATACTTTGTAACTGATCACTGCTCATATCCGGGGGTGATGGAAAGGAGCCTGATAATTGGTGCAGCCGAGGGGCGGAGTTTTCCCCCCTCGGCTGCACCCCTTACAACGGATGAAATACTGGCATTGTGACCTGGCAGCTAGCATGTACTGCAGCGTTATCTCTGAGTTACGTGACCCAGAATTTAATAGTGCACTTTTTTCTTCCTCCAACACTTTTTAATTATGGTTCACAGCTCTTGATGCCTCTTATTCCTCAGTGCTGAGCGCAGTCTGCTGCTGTATTCTTTTAATTATTTTTGTATGTCTTTGCCAAAAATTCAAGCTCTTCTTGGTGCCAAAATATTCATTAGTCTGATAATACTGACTATTATCACTTATGGTGGCATTTTTTTGTGCAGTCTTATCTACTTAATTCTAATATCATTTTAGAGATTTATTGTTCTCTAGATTCTATATGCTGTGATGTCTTTATAGCGCTGTGCTAGGAAAGGCTACATACAAGGAGATGTACAAGGTGTGAGATATTACTACATATTACTGGAACACTACACTCATAGGAGAAATGCACACAACCATATAATAGATACTATACAGTGCACCTATAGAAATAAATAAAAGCATACCTACAGCTGTGTTACATAACATTTATATTTTTTTAGTATTTCTTTAAAGAGGACCTGTCAGGGTGATTGGGGCCACTAAATCACCCACAGATCCTTATGGAGCACTTTACTAAGTACCTCCGTGGGTGTGATGAAAAAAATAAAACACTTTATCTTGAGATGAGTCCGATGAGGTCTATCGGACCCATCTCTTGTGCTCCTTGCACCATCGCAGCTCTTCAATGAAGAACTATAGAGCTTCACCCCAGCTTAATTTTACTTACAAAAAAGCACAGTCACCACAAAAAGTGTGTTACTGTTAAAAAAATTGCCCATGCGCCCAAAATTCTGGCACGCAGTTTACACCAACTAGAAGTAGGTCTAAAGTAGGAACTGACAGTCTTATCCTGCACCAGAATACATTATTACCGTGATTAATCTGGCGCAGGAAAAGTCAAGTGTTTTCCAGCTAGAAACTGGTGGAACCTGAGACGCATTGTTGAATCCCCCCCCCCCCCCCATTGTGTGGCATACTGGAGGAGTAGTATGGTGTAGCTTGGCTGGGTAACTGTGTTCAGGTTACGTTAATATTCTAAGGTAGGTCCTTAATATAACTAATTTAGGAAACCCTTTAAAGAGGACCTGTCACACTTAAAAACAGCACTAGGATTTACTAATGTAAGCAGCTCCTAGTACTACAAATGCAACAATGTACACTAGAAACACTGGACCGCTCTAAAAGCTGTCTGGCGTTTTCATATGGGGCGGGGCTAGGGGCAGCCTATGAAGTGGGCGGGGTGGTCCGGGAAAGAGGCAGCTTTGAGAGCTGTCCGGCGTTTCTAGTGTACATCGTGGCAGTGTTATATAGCGTTATCAGAGGTTTCCGATAACGCTAGTAGTGTAACACTGCTGGGACTGTTATAGCACTAGGAGCTGCTTACTTTAGTAAGCAACTCCTAGTGTCGTTTTTAAGGGTGACAGGTCCTCTTTAAGCCAGCAATGTAGTCTAATGCAGATTACACCAGTGATTAGCTCCCGGGGTCATACAAGTCACATACAGAGACACCTCCTTGTTGGTTATGATCGGATGCTCAAGTGTTTCCTGTAGTAACTGGATAGGTAAATCCCTAACATAAACTATATGTAGCTCTTACCTGTAAGATCACTTAGATTTATTTTTTAGGGGAAAGACACAAAGTAACAGTCTGTGATTGTGAAATCACTGACTTTATTGCAAGACAGTTGTTTTTTATAAGGACAATCTGTTCCATCTATGATCTTTTCTACAAAAACACAGTAACATCTGTGAGTTATATTTTTAGAGCTTTAAGACGGTCAGACAAAAAAAAACGCCTTTTGTTAGTTGTAATTCTTAAATCCATGGAAATGTAATTCAAAACAGTCTGAGTACAGGAAAAAAATTGTCAAAATATGAAACATATGAAAGATGCACAGTATTCCCGGGATGGACGGGGTGGCCAGATGCAGACATTGGGGGCAGTTTCTCATAGCTTTACATTGTGATTCACACCTGTGATCTTTTTAGGAGGCCAAGTGCTTAGCTTGACAGGAATCCTACATAGAACTAATTGTTTCCACTCTCTCGATCTAAAGGATAGACAAAATGTTGGGTGAGCAGATTTAATAAGCAAACACCAAATACATTTCCAAAATTCTTTCCCTATTAATTTCTCACTGTTCCATGAGTTGTGCGCCTGTGTGACATCACATGACATCACAGGCTGATATTCTACAGGAAGGTCCATTGTTTACTTCCTGTGGATAAAAACTGAAAACGGATGCGCGACTTGTTAGTATCATGAGCTGTGTGTTATATGCTTTGCACCTGTATGACCAGGACCAGTTTTTATATACAGGAAGTAAACAATTGAACTTCCTGAAGAGTGATGACAATTCGATATCTAGAAAACAGTGAGGAATTGATATAGAAAGTATATTGGAAAATTGTATAACTTTTCACTATACTAACAATATTGACAATTATTTTATGAGTGGGCTGGAATGGTTTTGTCTCCAACCTCTTCACCCTTTATAGTTACACTCTCACCAGGAAGACAGTGTGAGCTTTACTCACTAGTCTCCAAGTCAGTGCTGCTACAAAAGTTCTTAGCTGGTATTATCATCTGTGCAGTTGATGGATAAAGGATATGAATGTTTTCAAGAACCTGCAACATTCCATACAAAATTTGTACTTCCCAATGGTAACCCAATGAGACTTTTAGAAATCTAATTTACCTCTAAGCTACATAGAAGTAGTGCAGACGCCTTCATGTGTAATCTTACCCTGGTTCAGGGTTTAGTTTTATTCCTTCGATTGAATCCCCCACTTGGAGAAGCCCAATTCCGTGCCCCTGTGTCATTCATTCTGCATATCTTAAATACTGTAACTTCTTTGGATTTGGAATGGAATCACAGAGCGGAGCCAGTTTTTGGCTACCAATGACTTGCCCGTGTCTGCCCCTAGAGCAGCTGATGGAGCGCTGTTTGACTTGTTTGAGCGTTTGAAACATGTTACATTTTTTGGAATGGTAAAAACAGGTTGGAGTGTGATTGTGAAGATGGTTGCCATAGAAACTAATGAGCTGTTTGTACCATTCTATTTAAATGTCATATTGTGGTTAAGAAGAAAATTGGAGCAATTAGTGTCATTTTTCGACAAGTTCACAGTTGAGGAGATCACTGGCGACTTTGATTTGTTTTATGCAATATATTTTATCATATTAAATGCTTCAGTAATGTACATAGTTATAATAATATTATAATATTAAATTCCCATACAAAGGATTCAGGTACATGGCATCGTCAGGCTACCTGTATGCAGACATTATGTGATAGTGACAATGCTTCTCACGGTTTCTATAAAAAATTGACAGGGGTTTGTGCTGGGATTGTATCGCATGCGATCGTTTTTTGGAACAGCTGCGCCAGCTTTCACGCGACACAATTTAGGAGGAGTGCCATCGGACGATCCGACTGATTCGGACTGAGCGCAGGGTTTAAGTTTCAAATTGTGTCGCAAGACAAAGCACTTACATACACCAGGAAGAAGAAGGTGAACTCTGGCGGACGTGAGCGGGGAAGTGTCACATGTAGGAAATCGGGCGCACTATCTCAGTGAATCGCGGCACAGTGCATTATCGTCGGACAATGTACTTTCAGGGAACATTATCAGACAAGTAAGTAAATGTGCCCCAATGAGTGTTTCTCCTTAAAGAGAACCTGTCATGCAAAATTACCACCCTAAACTAAATATATTTTCATAAACTGCCATTAGAGAGCATTGCCTCTATCCCTTTATTGTCCCTCTACATGCCTGTAAACCTAAGCAATGAGGTCCTAAAGCTGTATGCAAATGACCTGTGAAATGTCCAATGAAGCATTAGCATATTCAAGCTGTCCAGCTTATTCATGAGTGGGAGGCAAAGCCACACCCCCTTGCATGACTGACAGCCTGTATAATGATAGTGGCTTCCTGGTGCTGGTGGCACACCCCCTGCAGCCTGTTGTGTGTGTGTGTTAGGAGAGATACACAGCTCCAGGCAGCATGTACAGCAGAACATGTCAGATTCATGTGTAGCTGATGTCTGTGTCTCTCACCTGTATATTAGGAGGATGCAGCTGTCAGCAGATGCAGCACACACCACTAGTCCTGCTTACTATACATTACACACAGACATGAGCAGGAGGAGGAGAGGGGAGGGGTAACAGGGGTGACATCACTGCCTCTGACCATGTGACCAGCCTCATTTACATAATAAAAAATAGATGATTTTACAATGAATAATGTATGAAATAACTAGATAAAGGCTGGGATGGGATCCTTGTGAGCTGCTCCAACAGGTCGTAGTGACAGGACTAGTGACACAGACCTGATGACAGGTGTCCTTTAACCCCTTTCTGACAAAGCCTTTAAAAGGCTACATTGACCATGGGATTTGTAGTAAATTTTCATACTTATTAGTCTCCTTACATTTACTGACAATGGAAGGGAACAAACAAATGTGAACATATGTATAAATATATAAACATAAGGTACATGTATTCAAAAATGGTAAATATAGGAGAATTCTTCTATGAGTGATGCTGTACAGATGTGTACTACAGGCAGTCCCTGATTTAAGGACACCCGACTTACAGACGCCCCTAGTTACAGATGCACCTCTTTGCCCCCTGTGACCTCTAGTGAAGCTATCTGGATGCTTTACTTTAGTCCCAGGCTGCAATGATCACCTGTAGGTGTCTGTAATGGAGTTTTATTATTGATATCCTTCTTTTTTTTGGGAATTACAATTATAAAGTATACCTGTTCCGACTTACATACAAATTCAACTCAAATGCATACAAACTAAAGAACCATCTCTACGTAATCCAGGATCAGCCAGTATAATATTATCACATGGAAACTTTTTACAAGATCTTGGCGTGTGACGTAAAAGTTCATTTCACTGATACTGGAGATGGGAGCTATAGCCCTGTCTTCTCCTTCATGCAGGATGTTGGAATTTACTGAAAGAGATAAATTAAGGGAAAAATAAGTTTTCCAATATACTGTTTCGAAAATCTTTTTGGAGATATGAAAATTGTTATGTAAAAATCTTATGTTAAATAGCTGCATTCATCTGTTTACTAGAGAAGAGCGAACATACTCGTCCTAGCTTGATGCTCGTTCGAGCAATTAGCGTACTCGAAACTGCTCGTTGCTTGGCGAATACTTCGCCCGCTCGAGAAAATGGCATCTCCCGCCGTTTTGCTTTTTGGCGGCCAGAACAAGCCAATCACAAGCCAGGAGACTCTGCACTCCACCCAGCATGACGTGGTACCCTTACACGTCGTAGCAGTGGTTGGCTGCCAGTCAGGTGACCCTGGGATAGACAGCCGCTGGCCGCGCTGCTCGGATCATTCTGTGTCTGGATGCCGCTAGGGAGAGAGCTGCTGCTGGTCAGGGAAAGCGTTAGGGTGTTCTATTAGAATATGTTAGGCAGGATGTGATTCAACAAGATACCCAACAGCCCTTCTTAGGGCTACATAACGTTATACTTTTTTTTTTTATTTGCAGCTAGTACCATTTTGTGAGGAATTTCAGGGGGACTTGCTACCGTTGTGTTTAGCTCTTTTGACGCACATATCCCCCTCAAACACCAAAGTGGGACAATTTATTAGGGGTTTGATTTCAATTAGGCACAGTCTGCCATTTTCTTTTGTTTTACGTTATTTTTTCATAACTCAGCGTCATCTCATCTGGCATAGCAGTGTGCTTTCATAGTTGGCTAGAAAATAGCCATAGGAGAATCCAAACGGCTTAACTTAGGCCTACAATAGCGTTATATATTTTATTTCTGGTTGATCTGCTGGTGGCTGGCCTTGCTGTAGTGCATCTACTCACCATATTGTTAGGAATTTGCAGTGAGACTTGCGACCGTTGTGTTTAGCGCTTAGTGACGCACATATCCATCGCAAAGACAAGTGGGACAATTTATTAGGGGTTTGATTGAATTAGGCACACAGTCGCCATTTACTTTTATTTATTTTTACGTTATTTTTTTGATAACTCAGCGTCATCTCATCTGGCATAACAGTGTGCTTTCATACTGGGCTAGAAAATAGTCATAGGAGAATCCAAACGGCTTACTTAGGCCTCACATAGCGTTATATATTTTATTTCTGGTTGATCTGGCTGGTGGCTGGCCTTGCTGTAGTGCATCTACTACCATATTGTGAGGAATTTGCAGTGAGACTTGCGACCTGTTGTGTTTAGCCTTAGTGACGCAACATATCTCATCGCAAAGACCCGAAGTGGGACAATTTATTAGGGGTTGGATTTCAATTAGGCACAGTCTGGCTGATTACTTTTTTATTTTACGTTATTTTTTTCAAACTCAGCGTCATCTCATCTGGCACTAGCATGTGCTTTCCATACTTGGCTAGAAAATATGCCATAGCAATAGGATAGCATCTTTTGGCTTTAAAAACTAAAAACACAAAAAAAAAACCACAAAAAACCACAAAAAAAATTAAAGTTATAACTTTCATTTTCAAAATTTTTTACCCGAGGCCTAAGGGGTAGAGACGATGGCGGGAGTGGGCGTCCAAATACTGCAGGGGTCAGAGGCTGTGGTCCTGGCGGGTGAGACACCACCTGCTGATGAGGAGAGCTACACTCCCTAGGTTCATGTTCTGAAGTTACTGGGACTCGTGGTAGAGCACTGTTGAGGCCAGAACAGTGCGAACAGGTGATGTCGTGGATTGCCGACAATGCTTCGAGCAATTGTCCACCAGTCAGTCTTCCACTTAGTCCACCCATGTCACCGAAATCGGCACTCCTCCAGCTCCCTGCACCTCACCTCCTCCCCCCCCAGTCCTGGCCCCCTCCCAGGAAATTTGGCAGACTGAGGATTGGAGGATGATGAGGTGACAGACCCAAGCTGTGTTGGAGGCGGGGTGAACACAGTGCTTCCTGAGACGAGGAGAGTCCTCGACCAGAACAGTTTGGAAGAGGCAGTGGTGGGGCCAGACGGAGAGGCAGGGCCAGAGCTGGTGCATCAGCGCCAAATGTGTCACGTAGTGAAGCTCCCGTGGCGCGGGCTCCCGCGGCGAGGGCTAGATTTTCAGAAGTCTGGAGTCTTTTAAGAAACACCGGATGAACGACGGACTGTGGTGTGCAACCTTTGCCAAACCAGGATCAGCAGGGGTTCCACCACTACTAGCTTAACTACCACCAAGTATGCGCAGGCATATGAATGCTAAACACCCCCACTCAGTGGCACCAAGCCCGTTCACCTCCGGCCGTGAACACCACTGCTCCTTCCCTGTGTCAGCTGATAGTCAGCCTCCCTGCCCAGGACCCTGTGCCCAAAAACCCCATCGTCGCCTCCACGATCCTCCACAGCAATCCACCAGCGTTCCCTCTTCCATACCCCGACGCTGGAGGCGGAAAAGGAAAATATAGTGCAACCCACCCGCACGCCCAAGCCCTTAATGTCCACATCTCCAGATTGCTTAGCCTGGAGATGCTGCCCTATAGGCTGTGTAGAGACCGAGGCCCTTCGCACCCCTCATGTCGGCGGCCGCCCCTCGGTATTCGGTCCCCAGCCGCCACTTACTTTTCCCGATGTGCGTCCCAGCCCTGCACCAGCACGTGTCAGACAACATCATCCGTGCCCTGACCAAGGCCCGTTTCTGACAAGGTCCACCTGACCACGGACACGTGGACGAGTGCTTGCCGGGCAGGGCCACTATATATCGCTGACGGCACATGGGTTAACTTTGTGAGGCGGGACCGGTCTGACCCTGCGCGCTGGTCATATACTGCCGACGCCGAGGATTGCGGGCCTACCTCGGTCCAGGTCTTTCAGGCCTACTATGCCTCCTCCTCCTCCCCCACCCTCCTCCACCTCCTCCTCCGAACTAACCATCCGTGGGCAGGCGCCATCATCGCTAGCTCTAGGCACAGCAGCAGTGCCGTCGCTAGCGACAGCAGGCGGTGCTCAACTGCTGAGCCTAGGCGATAAAAGGAACACCGCCCAAGAACTATTACAGGGCATCACGTGCAGACTGATACTGTGGCTGGCACCGCTGAACCTGAAGCCAGGCATGGTTGTGTGTGAACAACGGCCGTAACCTGGTGGCGCTCTGCAACTCGGCAGACTGGACCACTGTGCCATGCCTGGCCCATGTGTTTAAATCTTGATAGTTCAGCTTTTTCCTCAAGACATACCCCAATCTGTCTGATTTTGCTCACGAAGGTGCGCCGCATCTGTGCGCATTTCAGGAAGTCCAGCACGATGCTGCCACTCTCAGGGCAGCGCAGCGCCGCCTCCAACTGCCCGCCTCACCGACTGTTGTGCGACGTGCCCACGAGGTGGAATTCAACATTAACCATGTTATCCAGAGTTCACCAGCAGCGCAGAGTGATTGTAGACTGCCAGATGTCAACTTCCACCAGAACTGGTAGTCAGGTCAGTCAGCTTCCTCAAGTCTACATGAGGAGTGGACGTGGATGTCCTGATATCTGTCAGGTGCTGATGTAACTTCGAGGAGTCAACACAGATGGTCAGTGGCATGCCGCCATCATCAGCCTCACCATCCCGCTGCTTGGCCTGTTGAAAAACTCTCGATCAGCATGAAGTCGGAAGCTTTGCGCTCTCACAAGAGACGGGGGAAGAAGATTCCCTGTTATAGCCAAAGCACCCTCAGGTCTGTTTCTCAGCGCATATCGGAGGAGGGGAGGAGGTTAGGAGGAAGAGGAGAATGTTGGCGAGACACAAGAGGGGGACCATTGTTCAGTTCTTCACTGTTTCAGCGTTTATGGTCAGAGAAAGAGGAGTTGAGGAAGGTTGGAGGAGAGGAAATGGACAGGTCAGGCCAGTTAGGGGAGTGATTCTTGCGCGTTGGGAACTCTGGCGTCATATGGCAGATTTCATGCTAGGCTGGCCTATCCCGTGACCCTCGCTTTCAAAGATTTATTCCACAGCACCGATTACTGGGTATTCACTCTCCTGGACCCACGGTAACAAGCAAATCTTTCCACTCTCATCCCTGGATAGGAAAGGAGTGTGTGAGAAGTGCATGAATACCAGCAGGCCCTGGTGCCCATGCTGAAACAGTATTTCCCTTCTGACAGCGCTAGCTGATCAGATGTGCGTAGTTCTGCGGGACAAATAGCGAGGGAGAGTAGGCGGCAGGACAGCTTGTCCCAGCACTGGCAAGGTTAGCGCTTACACAGCTTTTGCCAGCTTTTACACCCAGCAAAAGAACACCTGTTCAACCTGTCCCCAGTCTCTGGCAGAGTAGGGCTGATCTTTACAATAAGAGGGTAGGGACGTATAGCTGACCATAACCATCTTCCTCCAAATGATCACACAGCTCCCTACAACTACTGGTTTTCAAAGCTGGACATTGTGCACGAACTGCGCTGTACGCCTTGGGAGTTCTTGCCTGCCCTGCCGCTAGCATGTTGTCCGAGCGCGGTTTTTCAGTGCAGCTGGTGCATCATCACCGATAAGCTACACGCCTGTCGACTGTACATCCTGACAGGGCTGACGCTTATTAAGTATGAATAAAGCCTGGATTTCTACTCATAATTTCCAATCTCCCTACCAGGTGTAAGGAGCTCAACCTGAATAATTTATCACTTCCTCTCTCTTCATTTTCCTCCTTCTCCTCCTCTTTGACCACAAAACACTAAGCGAGGAAACTGGCTATTTTTTGACAGGTGCCCACTGGCTCTAGCTATAGTACTTATGCTTTAATTTTTCTGGAGGCCACCTACCCGGTCCTCTCTGTTTTTAAAACATTTTTGGGACTGCACATTACAGGCACTCAACTCTATCAATTTTCTGGAGGGCCACCTACCTGCCTCCTCTGTTTGAAAACTTTTTTGGACTGCCACTGACAGGCACTCAATCTATTTCATTTTTGCTGGAGGGCTGGACCACCTACCTGCTCTCTGGTTTGAAAACTTTTTGGGACTGGCCACATACAGGCCACTATCCAACATTAAATTGTCTCCATAGCAGCCTCCACACCGTTGTCCTCCATTGCTACCTCCAAAAGTCGTCCATTGATAGCTGCCTCTATCTCTCGTCCCCTTATCAAACGAGGTGGGTCAAGGCAAAATTTGGGTTGTTTTCATGGACTCCACATCAACGTGTTAACTTTGTCGCCACCCCTGTCTCTGTTATCCACAAAATATACTGGCAACTTTTATGATTAACCGATATTCTTTCAGCACACTTTCTTGCGCATCTTGTTGATTACATCGCTGGAATCCACAAATATACTGCAAACTTTTACCATTTACCCGATATTATTTTCAGCGCTCTTGCGCATCTGTTTTACATTCCCCCACGCCGCCATATCCCAACTTATAAAGACGCTACACACTTAACTTGGTGGAGGCTGGGACCGAGTCTGACCCTGGGGCTGGTCATATACTGCCTACGGCGAGGATTGCGGGGCCTACCTGGTCTAAGGTCTCAAAGGCCTACTATACCTCCTCCTCCTCCCACCCTCCCTCCTCCACCTCCTCCTCCTCCGAATTACCATCCGTGGCATGGCGCCATCATCGGTAGCTCTAGGCAACAGCAGTGCCGTCGCTAGCGACAGCAGGCGGTGCTCAACGGCTGATGCCTAGGCGATAAAAGGC
>CM033641.1:46824650-46952336 GCA_019512145.1 Engystomops pustulosus | reverse complement strand
TTAAGGACACCCGACTTACAGACGCCCCTAGTTACAGATGCACCTCTCTGCCCCCTGTGACCTCTAGTGAAGCTATCTGGATGCTTTACTTTAGTCCCAGGCTGCAATGATCAGCTGTAAGGTGTCTGTAATGGAGTTTTATTGATAATCCTTCTTTTTTTTGGGAATTACAATTATAAAGTATACCTGTTCCGACTTACATACAAATTCAACTCAAATGCATGCAAACCTAAAGAACCTATCTCGTACGTAATCCAGGATCAGCCAGTATAATATTATTCACATGGAAACTTTTTACAAGATCTTGCGTGTGACGTAAAAGTTCATTTCACTGATACTGGAGATGGGAGCTATAGCCCTGTCTTCTCCTTCATGCAGGATGTTGGAATTTACTGAAAGAGATAAAGTTAAAGGGGACCTACCACCACGATTCTACCTCTAAAGGTAGAACGGGTGGTAGGTGGATGAATGGGACCCTTTTTGGGCTAATCCTTACATCCCGGCTATCCTTTTGTAAACTTTAATCAGTTGATATGTTAATTTATTAGCGGCTACTGGGGGCGTGGGAGTAGCCGGACATGAGGCTACTAGTCGCGTCTACTCCAGCGCCACCAGTAGCCTTGTTCCCTCCTCGCCTACCGGGTATCTTCGGCGCGCAGCTCCTCGTAGCTGCACGCCCTCGTGCGAATATCCGGGTTCTGCGCATGCGCAGGATAAGCGCCTACGGGTGCGCGGCCGTAGCTCGAGGCCGCGCTACTGCGCATGTGCCAACGCCTGGTATCTCGGACGAGGCGCCGCACTACGAGGTGCTGCGCGCCAAGATTACATGGTAGGCGGAGGAACAAGCTACTGGGGCGGAGTAGCCGCGACTAGTAGCCTCATGTCCGGCTACTCCACGCCCAGTAAGCCGCTTAATTAAATTAACATATCAACCTGAGTAAAAGTTTACAAAAGGATAGCCGGGACGTAAGGATTAGCCCAAAAAGGGCTATCCTTACGTCCCATTCATCCACCTACCACCCGTTCTACCTTTAGAGGTAGAATCGTGGTGGTAGGTCCCCTTTAAGGGAAAAGAATAGAGTTTTCCAATATACTGTTTCCGAAAATCTTTTTGGGAGATATGAAAATTGTTATGTAAAAATCTTATGTTAAATAGCTGCATTCAGCTGTTTGCATAAGGTCCCACATGTTCCAAATATACACTTTTGCCTATTTAACCTGAGTTTTTTCGGCTAGGGTTATGACTGTGGCTAAGACGGAATGTAGTCTCTTGTTAGAAAGAGACCGGTCTAAACAACTTTCTTTGTGTACATAGCTCTGCATTATTTACTTATATAATAAAAATAATCAAGTAACAAAACTACTATTAAAACTAAATTAAAAAAAAAAATATTCCAAACTAAATTTGAAAGGCCCCGTGTTGCCCTTGTTGAAGGCAGAGAAAACTACAGATAGCAGTACAGATGGCGCTTGGCATATGGTGCGGCTGAGTCTATAATCTTCAGTTCAGGAAGAATGCATCTCATGTCCTGTTGGTAGTTTTTTTTAGACTTTTTGGTCTTCACATATCACATGTCAGGCTGATAGATATTGCCTGACAAAGTCATAAAGTAAGAATTAATCCAAAAATCTTAAGTATCCAGCATTTCCAGATTTGGTAACTAATAATTGCATGGGAAATGTCTAATATCACAATATAGGGACAATGGAGCTATGTCTGGGGGAAACATCATCATTATTTATCAGGCTATCAAGCTGTGAGTAGAAACAGGATCAGCACTTCCTTTATGCCTCTGATAAAATAAAGAAATATGCATTTCATTTCAGCGATTGTCCCAGGGAGCAGGGAGACAAGCTGAATAAACCATTCGCCTGCCTGCTTGCTGATGTGGGAGATTCTTTAGAATAAAACATGCAATTTTACATTTCAATAGAAAATGAAAACTAATAGGTTTACACTTTTTTTTTTCTAAATACAAGTTTATTAATAGTCAAACTTTCCCAAGTTGTGAAAAGATTTCCTCCACAAAGAACGGAAATATAAATCTCACAACATTTATTATTTTTATACATAAAGATATTTATTTCAATTACATTTTTTTATATTTTTGATTTTTGTGTATAAGGTTAATGGCATTGGGGGGAACTGTAGATGTAGGGATATGGAAGGACAGTGTAGGGTAAGATTCATTTAGGGTAGTGCTTCATAGACCAGCTCTAATGTGAAGTTCACTAATGTGAAGAGCCCACTACACCCAACCATCTTTACTGTGAAGTACGCTAGAACCCAATACACCCAACTATCTCTACTGTGAAGAGCGCTAGAGCCCACTACACCCAACTATCTCTACTGTGAAGTGCACTAGAGCCCAATACACTGAACCATCTCTACTGCGAAGAGCGCTAGAGCCCACTACACCCAACCATCTCTACTCTGAAGTGTACTAGAGCCCACTACACCCAACCATCTCTACTGTGAAGTATGGTAGAGCCCACTACACCCAACCATCTGTACTGTGAAGTGCCAATGCCTTTGACTATCTCTAGTGTGATGTACGCTAGAGCCCACTACACCCAACCATCTCTACTGTGAAGAGAGCTAGAGCCCACTACACCTAACCATCTCTACTCTGAAGTACACTAGAGCCCAATACACCCAACCATCTCTACTGTGAAGTACGCTAAAGCCCACTACACCCAACATCCCTACTGTGAAGTGCCAATACACCCAACCATCCCTACTGTGAAGTGCGCTAGAGCCCACTACACCCAACCATCTCTATTATGAAGCACGCTAGTGCCCAATACATCTTCTGTCGGGCCTCTTTGACAAATATTGTTTAAGGCTGGGCCATTGGAAGACCCTCTGACACTCTGCTGGGCCATTCTGACTCTGAGTAATCCTGGTGACTAAGTAAGGTGAGGTAAGCAAGGTATTAGGATCACATGAAAAACTTAAGCCACTTTGAACCCCAATAGCTTAGCTGGCAGTGACAGATAACAGAGCACTAGTGTGATGTTAGAGCAAGGTAGGTGCACTTGTACTGCTTACACCTTGCTTGACCCCTATGGGGTTTAATAAGATTCCTGAAAAAACGCATTAAGGCTCAGTTCACGCTACCATTCAGATTTCTAGCTTCCGCTTAAAAAAGTAAGAAACTGAAATTGAACTGATTCGGCATAAATCCCATTGAAGTAAATGCAATTTTTAACGTCATCTGACACCCATCCGTTTTTCTTCAGTTTTGTTGATGGAAAAAATGATAGAGTTTGTAGTACTTTTTTACGGAAAAAGGGGACAGATAGTAAGTGTCAATTTTTACCGTTTTTTTTAGATGAAGAAATAGACAGATATCGATAGACAGAAATTGTTAATATATAGATAGAAAAATAGATAAATGTGAGGTATAGAGAGAAAGATAGGTAGGCAGATAGAAATCAAAGATCAATAGGTAGGTAGATAGATATAAAAGCAAGATCGATCGGTAGGTAGAAATGAGATAGCTATCAATGACATCTATGAGGGATAGATAGCCATAAAGCCTGGCAGCAGCAGGGGTCCCTGGCAATCTAGGAAACCAAACTCAACCAGACACAAACATGGACAGTCTCAGCTGACCAAAGCTAAAATCATGGTGACAATAAACAAGGCCCAGGAGGAACATGTCAGTGACTGGAGGACCACCATAGAAGCTATGACTGTCTACCAGAGTCTACAGAGAGACCACAGACTGTCCCCCTACCTTAAGAACCTACTGGACCCCAGAGACCGTCAGATCCTGAGTTGCTACAGACTGAGCGCCCACAACCTGGTCATGGAGTCCGGGTGGCACATACAGACATATGTTCCCAGGGGGAGCAGATTGTGCCAACAGTGCCAGTACCAAGAGGCCACTGAGGATGTGGTTCACCTCCTACTACACTGCTCCAAATACTCAGCACTCACTTCAGGAGACTCTCAGATCTTCTCCCAGGTTCTTCTTGATGGAGAAGCTAGAGAAGATCTCCATCCATAGTGGCACAATTTGTCACTGCCTGCCATAGTCTAAGACAGTGATGGCGAACCTTTTAGAGACCGAGTGCCCAAACTACAACCAAATCCCACTTATTTACCCTGATGTGCCATTTTAAGCAGTAACTTATTGCTACCTGTTCTTCCTCTTCTTTAATTGTATTGGCAACCTGAGGCCACCAATACAGTTGGAAGAAGGTGGGCAAATTCAGACTATCATCTTCTCTCCAGGGTCTCTCTGTACAGGAAGAATGGTTGGTCCAGCAGGAGGACCTCCAAAGATAATGCACTTCTTTTAACACCACCTCACTTTTCAAGCAGTTCCAAACAGTCAATGAAGTGTCGCTGTAAAATAGCGCTGAGTGCAGCATCTCATAATTTGCCTAGGACTGCAGGAAGATTTAATGGATTTGGTCCTGTTTGGTGAACTCTGTCCTAGGCTGATGGCCTGAGTGCCCAGAGAAAGGGCTCCGAGTGCCACCTCTGGCACCAGTGCCATAGGTTCGCCATCACTGGTCTAAGAGATGTGTGATGTACCATGGACTGAGACATATGGGCTATAATAACCCCCCACACCCCATGTCCCCTTCATCCTGTTCCCCATGACCCTGCAATCCACCTTATTCTCCCCAATCTCATATTTTATAAATGCTTTGGCAATGCTAACTTGTATTTGGTCCTGTCAATAAAGCTTCTTTGAATTGAATAGATAGATAGATTTGAGGGATATAGCTATAGATCAATGTCTTGACATTTATGAGGGATAGATAGATGACAGATAGATTTGAGGGAAAGATAGATGGATAGATAAACAGATAGATTTGAGGGAAAGATAGATGGATAGATAGACAGATTTGAGGGATGGATAGATAGAAAGATAGATATACAGATATAGAAGTTATAGATCAATGTCTTGAAAGGGTAAGTAAAAGTGTTTGTACTGTTAACGGACACTGTCATCCATTATGTTCAGTTGTATTACCGTTTATTTACCATCCGTTATCTTTTTGTAATGGAGGTAAATAAATGGAAATCCTGATGGCAATGTGAACTTAGCCTAACAAACCACAATATTATATAGTAAGAGAAATAACCAGTTCTCTTTGGACCTCAGGGGTCTCTGTTCAGCCCAATACAGTGATAGCATGTCAACATGATATGTGACCTCTGCAGCTATCACTGGTTTGTCATCCTCTCTGAAGATCCGTTCTGCAGTCAGTGTTGATATATCATCACTGAAT
Organism: Engystomops pustulosus; assembly: GCA_019512145.1. NCBI lineage: Eukaryota > Metazoa > Chordata > Amphibia > Anura > Leptodactylidae > Engystomops > Engystomops pustulosus. The sequence goes on along the minus strand of CM033641.1, from coordinate 46,947,083 downwards.
GTGAACACAGGCCATAGGGGTTCCAGGGAGTATTGCCTAGGTAATAGAAACAGATTTCATAGCTATTTGTTAAAAAAGGAAAATGACAAAACAAATGTCTGGATAATCTCCCTATAACAAGAAAAAAATAATGTGAAAAATATTATAAAATACATAATAAATGTTAAATATTTTGTTTTATTGCTTAAAACATAATAATGTTTCATGACATAATATTACTTATACTATCTTCATATCTGCATTTTTGGTATTAGATTTAGCACATCTCTTTATAGGCCAGCTTATATAGAATCCGTTTCAGGTCAGAGTCCTCTTTCCAAGATCCAGAGATCAGCGTCCTCCAATAAATTTTTGTAGTGCTCCAGATTTCCTTTTCTGCATCTTGATATTTCCCTGTAAGATTTAGTCGTGATAATGTGTTAGTCTCTATTGTCCCTGTGAATTTGTTGACGGACAGTAATTGGGTCACTGCATTGAAATGCCTACTATAAGCTGCGAGTTCTTCTTCCTTGTTGGCATGACAACCATGGTGGTCGATTAAACATGCGCAGATCAGGTTGAAGCCGGGAGTTAACAAGTGCTTCTGCCATAAAGAAGAAAGGAACTGTAGAGGCAATGACACAATGTTTTCATCATGCACATACTAATATGTAATATCCAATATAACATAAGCCTACGGTTATTTATAATGTTTGTACAGAAAGCGCAATCTCCCGCTCTAGAGGCTTTAATCGTGAAAATCAGGAAATGTAAATTGAGATTCTGAGAGAAGGATTTTGTCATAACTGAGAAGAAAAGCCCCAGCGCTGGCTCCGGAGGAGGCTGAAGGACGCATTGTTGTGTACCATGTCAGCGCCTCTTTGTTCCCAGCACCTGCACTGAGCGAGGGCCTTTCTCCTTCTAGACATTGTAATCTTCAGATAATTAGGAATGATTGTCTCATGAGGATTAGGGACGGTTGTGCCTGAAATCTAACAGATGGGCAGGCGAGAGTTAGTGTACTCTGCATCGCACAAGTGTCTGCTGTAGACAAAAGGTGCATTGCCGGGTTATTACTCCATGCGGGGAATGACATGGCTGACGCTGGGATATGATGGATATGCATGACAGCATTAAGTACAGGCAGTCCCCAGGTTACGTACAAGATGTGTTGGTTTGGTGTTAAGTTGAATTTGTATGCAAGTCAGAACTGTATACAGGAGGTCCCCTACTTAAGGACACCAAACTTACAGATGGCTCCTAGTTACAGATGGACCTCTCTGCCCAATGTGACCTCTGGGGAAGATCTCTAAATACTTCAATTTAGTCCCAGGCTGCAATGATCAGCTGTAATGTCTGTAGTCAAGCTTTATCGATAATCCTTGTTCCCATTACAGCATTTAATTTTGAAATTCCAATTGTCACTGGGACAATTTTTTGTCTGAATCTACAATTATAAAATACAGTATAAGCCTACCCGAGTATAAGCCGAGACCCCTAATTTTACCATCAAAAACTGTGAAAATCTATTGACTCGAGTATAAGCCGAGGTAGGGAAATGCATTGGTCACAGACCCCCCCAGTATGTAGCCAGCCTGCCCCAAGTAGTATACAGCACAGCCCCCAGTAGTATACAGCACAGCCCCCAGTAGTAAACAGCACAGCCCAGCCTGCCCCCAGTAGTATACAGCCCAGCCCAGCCTGCCCACAGTAGTATACAGCCTGCCCACAGTAGTATACAGCCTGCCCAGCGTTAAAAAAAACCCAAAAAACTTATATACTCACCCTCCGCGCGGGTCCTCTTCTGGCTTGTGCGCCCGTCTTCTTGCTTCTATAACTTCGTGCTGGGCGCCGCCATTGTTCTCCCCCGGACGGCGCCTCTGCTGACGTCATACTAGGCGCCGCCTGGAAGAAAAACATGTGATGAAAAACTCGGCTTATAAACAAGTATATACGGTATACAGTTTAGGCTTATATACAAATTCAACTTCAGAACAAACATATTATTTTATAATTCTAACCTCAGCCAAATTTTTTTGGTCTCTGTGACAATTGGATTTTAAAAATGTTGGGTTGTCATAAGAACCAGGATTGCCAATAAATCTTAATTACAGAGACATTTGATAACTGTTACAGCTTATTGTATCCTGGGGCTAAAGTACAGTAAATTACCAACATCCAGTGGTCTGTTTGTAACTAAAGGTCGTTTGTAAGTCAGGTGTTCTTAAGTAGGGGACCCCCTGTACTGGATAGTGCCTCTTCTGCCTGGATTCCCATATAGTATAACCATAGCAAGCCAATGGAGGCAATAAGGGTTTCCCAAAAAACACATTCATATATAACTCAAAAATTGACAGCAAACTGCAAGGAGAGATTTACAGTATGTTTATTCAGTTATATTTACTAATATATATCCATAAAAATGTATACACCATCTTCCAAATTATTATGCAAATTGTATTTTTCTCCAATTTTCCTAAATGGTTGATGCAAGTATAAGAGTATAAATCGAATTTCATTTAACAAACCTCTCAATGATAACACTATATTCTTTAAAATGAAAAAAAAGCACAGTTTATGCACAGCAGAGTTTCAAAACATTTTGTAGGTTGAAAGGAACTGAAAATGGTCATTTGTTGTATTTGCAGCATTAGGAGGTCACATGCACTGAAATCAAAAGCTCATTCAATCCAAAACATCCTAACAGGCCAAGTTACATGTAACATGGGAATCCTTCATCGATATCACCTTCCTGCATCCCTTGAACTTGGAAGTTTTTCGAGAGTTTCTGCTTGAATTTCTTTGCATGATGTCAGAATCGCCTCCCAGAGCTGCTGTTATGATGTGAACTGCCTCTCACCCTCATAGATCTTATGCTTGATGATACTCCAACGGTTCTCTATAGGGTCGATGTCAGGGGAAGATGGGGGCCACACCATGAGAATCTCTCCTTGTAAGAAACTGACGAAAGAGAATACAGGTGGTCCCCTAGTTAAGGACGCCCGACTTACAGACGACCCCTAGTTACAGACGGACCCCTCTGCCCCCTGTGACCTCTGGTGAAGCTCTCTGGATGCTTTACTAAAGTCCCAGGCTGCAATGATCAGCTGTAATGTGTCTGTAGTGAAGTTTTAGTGATAATTCTTGGTCCCATTACAGCAAAAACATTTTTCCAATTGTCATTGGGGCAAAACATTTTTTGTCTGGGGTTACAATTATAAAATATACAGTTTCGACTTACATACAAATTCAACGAAAAACAAACCTATGGAACCTATCTTGTATGTAACCTGGGGAGTGCCTGTAATTATATATAATCAATGGAATGGGGCAAAAAAAAATTCTTTGGTAACATCAACCATTCCCAATGCAACTGCCTGGTGTACAGTTGTGCCTTATCCTTCACCAGCAGAGTATAGGAAGTATGCGACCCAGTCCCACACCGGCTGCGCTCCCCTTCATAACTTTCCCTGCTCCCTGAGCATGGAGGTGAAAATAATCACAATTTGTGGTGTTGCGCAAAAATTTGTATTATTTCAGGGCCTTTACTGCAGAAAACTAACATACATGCCCTGATGTAACATCTACAAAAATACAGGATGAGATGTGATCACCTAGATACATTTGCAGCACACTGCTCATCAGCGTCCTAAATATTTACTTCCTAACATTTGCAAGAATGTGCCTCTGTCACCGAAATGACTCCAAGGCTAAATTCGCACACACGTATGCCCACCGTAGCACGGTGGGCACACGGCGGTGCCGGGGAGAGATATATGGCTCATGGACATGTCCTTTCTTTCTCTTGGTTACGGTACGGTGCCACACACATACGGCGCCGTGCGCCCATTTCCGTCTATGGGGGACGTACAAACGCTGTATATACGTCGGCCATGTGAATATAGCCTCATACTGTTTCTAGCCATATAATGAATATATTCTGCTCTACATGACTGTGGTTTCCTTCCAGTAACTAGTAACAATTTGCTGTGATTTTTCCATGCTCATAATACACAGAATTTCTAATGTTAGCTACAGTCTTTAGTTTTTTAGAGACTTTAGTCTTTAGACTATTTTAGCTATAGTCTATTGTTTTTGGTGAGACTATTATCTAGCACTATAATGGTGTTGAGCCAGGATAGGCCACTGGTTCTACCACTGTTTAGTTATAAGTAGCACATGTCAAGCCCACATCTACATGAATGTGAAGACCCAACTTCCAAGAAGAACAATTCCCAGAGCATCACATTGGGGCACATTTACTTACATGGTCCTGTCGCGATCACCGATCCGGACGGTCCGACAAAGATCCCGAGATCCTGCATGTGTCGCTTCCCTGCTCAGGTCCGCCGGATTTCACCTTCTTCTTCCCGGTGTATGTGAGTGCATGGCTTGCGCCACAATTTGAGATTTTAAATCCCGCACATTGTACGAATCCATCCGATCGTTTGGCGGCCCGACCCCTGATTTGTGTCGCATGAAAGCCGGCGCTGATGCGGCAAAATCCGTTCGTGTGCGCCAAAAACCCCAGTGAAATGCGGTGCAAAATGAAAAAATTCGGGAAACCCGACGGAAATGCGTTCCGCTGACCCTTAGTAAATGTGCGCCATTGTCTCCACCAGCTTGGCTACTTACCATACTACATCAAGGTGCCTTCACTTCTCCCATCACCCACTTTTGATAGGAACTTACAACAACAACCCAACCCCTTGCCAGGGGCCAGTGTCATGGTACACAAAATCATTCACTTCTTAATCTTTTGACAACCATCCAAATGAAACACCGTGCAGATGACTGAGACATTGAATGACTGCATCACTAATTATGTTTTTAGATTTCTGTTTTATGTTTGGAGAATTGAACAATTAAATGAATGACTATAATTATGTATTGGCTCCACATAGCCGCTGTCATTCTCTTGGCTTCTCAGCTCTGTGTAATTCAATTTAGGAACGTGGAACATTCATAGTACAGTTATTGCTATGCCACTAAATGTGTAATCATAAATAAAGGTATTTGTTGGGGATGGATTTTTAATATTTTGTAACATCATCAATTATTTTCTTGGTTAGCAGTACATGTTGGAGACCTCACATTGTAGGTGGCTACGAAGTACCACTAAGCAAAGGTCACATACTGAAACAGATAACGCCTCCACTGTGTACATAACATTGATTACTCATTTACCACTACTAGTGGGTGGAGCTTCCGATGCAGTGGGGGATGTGGCCATCGCTGTAACCTGTGTCCTTCCTTGCCCTAATGAGTGCATTTTTTGTAGTGAACCTATGAAAACCACATTGTGGAAAAACAATCGCAGACAGTAGATTTTTTTGTTTTGACGCTTCCCTGTCCGTGGGTGGGCAGGAATATGTAGATTTCTATTATTTTATTCCGTATTGTCATCTATAAGCTCTTGCTGTATGGACTCATGTATAGTATATGGGGGAGATTTATGAGAAGTGTCTGAGAGCAGAACTGTTCGAGTTTCCCATGGCAACCAATCAGAGCTCAGCTTTAATTTTTCCACAGATGTTTATAAAATCAAAGCTGAGCTCTGATTGGTTGCCATGGCTTACTAGAACAGCCTGACTTACATCTTTCCCTGTACATGGTGTGTGGGTGACAGATGCAGGGCTCACACTCTCTCCACCCCGAGTCCTTGCATCAAAGGTTTTCAGAATACTGAATCATACAATAGATAAATAAATGTTTTTAGGCTCTTGGGGGAAATTTAAAAGACTTGTCTGAGAGCAGAACTGTTCTAGTTGCCTATGGAAACCAATCAGAGCTCAGCTATCATTTTCCCACAACTGTTAATAAATTTAAAGCCGATCTCTGATTGGTTTCCCTGAGCAACTAGAACAGTTTGATCTCAGACACTGGAAATACAAAGGAAAGAAAAGCAAAAAATGAAAGGAAAGCGCAAACAGTGTAGTATTTTCAGGTTACTAGATTATTCTTATGGTTGTTTGCTCACCTTTCAAGCTTGTGTATTAGTCACAACCAACTGTTTCAGCATTTTGATGGTGATCCATGGGGTAATCCCACCGTCCAAAAGATAAAAGAAAAATTCTGTTAGATGCCCAAAAAGTATAGAAATACTATTTTTCCATAAAAAATGTGCACATGCACAGCGAAAACATTTTAAAACATATTAACATTTGAATGTTAAATGTGGAGATGCGTTTAGTGGCTCGTGGCTCGTACCGAGCACGTCATCAGTCCAATCTCTCAGACGCTGCTGATAAATCTCCCCGATTGTCTCTGCCGGAAGCTTATGCAGCCCTCAGAACTGACAGATCTGCTTTAGCCAATGTATTTATCCAATCATTATGCAGAAAAAAAGCTTTATGGTCAAAACTTGATTCTTAACAATATGTAAAAGGTGTTTGTAGAGGCCAACTATTGCAAACTTGGGGCAGTCCACTACAAGAGTAATTGTATCAATAATAAAAACTGCAGGGTTCTAATTGGTTGCCAGGACCAACAAAAAAAGGCTTACAATTAAAGAGTTGTCCAATCAGAACAAATTAGCCACTATCCACAGGATAGAGGATTCCCTGCTGATGGGTGACGGTATCAGTGGTGGGAGAAGGGTAGCACCCCAAAAGAAAGGAATGGTAGGTCTCTCCACTCACTGTCTATGGAACTGACGGAGATACCAGGGGAGATTTACCAAAAGCGTGTGAGATAAAGCTGTTTTAGTTGCCCATGGAAACCAATCAAAGCTCTGCTTTAATTTTGTAAACAGCTGTGGGAAAGTGAAAGCTGAGCTCTGATTTGTTGCCATGTGCAACTAGAACAGTTCTGCTCTCACACACTTTCGATAATACCCCGAACTGTAGCTCAGTGCGGTACTCAGTTTTCTCCATCAGTGCCATAGAGATGAATAGAGCAGCAGGGTGCATGTTGCACCGGCTTCTCTGTTAATTTGGGGTACATTAGACCTCCGTTCTTGTGGGTGTCCCACCACTGAGACCTTTGTTGGTCTGCAAGTTAGTCCCTATCCTCTATGCACATAACTTATCAAGACTGGACAGCCCCTTTAATTCAGCTGTGCAGGTTCATGTAAAAAAGTGTATTTTTGGATATGTTCACAGTCCATTTCTTTTGCAGCAGTTTTTTCTTTCTTTCGTCTACACTATGAGCTTCATTAAGTCTCCCGGGGCCTCCTTTACAATTGATTACTGTAAAGAAGCCTCTGGATCCCTGGGCAGATGGCATTGTAATGGTGACTTAGTTATGTTAGCCAGAAAATAACTGAGTTTTGCATGGTTCAATATTCCCAAATGTGAGGCTGTTAAACACTGTACGGTCAGAAACATCAGCAAAAGGCCAAGATCTGACATATCCTTGGATGAGGTGTTACACCATTTCTCTTGCAGAATAAAGGTCAATATTTTTCATACATTTTCTGAATAAAAAATTCTGAATGTATAAAAACAAGTTTAGATGCAGTGGGGGTTATTTATCTTTTGACTGCATCCTTTTTGGGTGTGTTTTTTTTTGCCTAATTTATATCTTTTTTGTGCATTTTTGTGCAACCTCAGGTTTGCGCCATTTAACTTAGCAGGGCAGCTGTGCTTGTTTGATTTGCATCGGCCGAATTGCGCCAAATCTTGCACAAAACCAGCAACACCTTGGCGTTAGCAAATTTCTTACATGCAAGGAGATAAAAAGGCAGGAACAGAAAAGTGAATTGGCACAGATTTAACACAGTAAAAAAACATTTTTATTAATGATAGACCACAAAAAACAAGAAGAAAGAGAACTATGATAAAACTATGAATATTTTTGCTTTGCCAAGTTACAGAATGGGGCTCAAGACTTTGAGCTAGAAGATATTTTTAATTATAGGGGGAGATTTATTAGAGCTTCTACGCTAGTTTTCTGGCATAGAAGCACAGAAATAATTTTAATTTCTTGCCCACTGCAATTATGCCACCTCCACACCATGTGGGCATGGAGAGGCGCGGCTGGCGGTGGAGTAATCTGGCACTGGGCATTCCAGCTCCTGTCTGTGCACTCTTTTTAGGCAAATCTACACCGTGCCAGACCTGGTGTACCTTTGCTCGATGGTGCTGCCGCAATGGACGTCTAAGCCACTTGTTGTATACGCCAGGCCAGGGGGTGGTGTGGCCTCCTTCCTACACCAGCATAAATTCTCCACATAGTCTTTATGTTTTTTTGGGTCACTTTTCATGTAGCTTTTCTTTTAGCAAATTTAGAATTTTTCTTGAAAAGTATGGGAACTATAAAGGATTGACTTACATATTTCCATAAGTCTTATATTTTTCTACTGATATTCACGTTTATTAATGGCTTAGGGTCAAGAAACAACATCAAAAACTTATAGTGGCACATTTACTAAGTGCTTTGCGCCAGTTATCTGTCGGACTTTACATGTTCTTTCTAGTGCAAACTTCTTGCACAGGTATTTAAGAAGTGTCTGCACCACATATGTGTCGCACGCTACGGTTTTGTGGCGCAGCTGCATTAGGCATCATGCTACACAATTTAGGGGGCATTCTGGTGCGTAGTCAGACATGCAAAGTCTGTCACACTTCCGATGTTAAAGGTGCACCACAAAAGTAAGGTGAACTCTGTCGGGCCAGTGCAGGGAAGCGCACTTCCCCAGATTCATGATTTCTGGCACACGGTCTGGCACACCGACCATTATACATGGGCAGAGCACTTTTAGTGCAGTTTCCTACATTCATAGAGTGAGGCCTTAGAGTGAGAGAAATCCCACCCATGTGCATCTGCTCTTATATGGCAGGAGTTGCTCTCATAGGACAACCATCTTAAGCCCCGGTGTATACTATAGATATCTGATGTCTAGTGGATCTGTGTCCTTTCTGAACATCCTGATGGTGGCACCTGAGGGAATTAATTAAATTCTTTAATTTTTCAACAGGTGATTTAGTAATTTGCTGAAGTTGACTGTGCTAAATGCAAAAACTCAATTAGAAATAAAGCATGTCTTTAGAATTTCTCGCCTTCTGGGTTACACAGAAAACATACGCTTTACCTAAAAATTAATGTTGCATGGCCTCCAACAGAGTAAAAGCCAACTAATTACAGACTGAAATTTAAGAGATTAATCAACAACCTGAAAGCATGGCCGAGGGCCTAGGTTTTCTTTCGGATGGATTAACATAATAAAGTTGACTTTTCTATGGGGGAACATTATACTATTCTCAAGGCCTTCGTGTTGCTGCAATATCAATATTACTTGGCCATCTGTGTGAAGACTGAATGTGAATTTAGTATTTTACAATCATGTGGAAAACATTTCAGATTATATAAAGTATTGTCTTTATTTAAAGGGACACTCCAGTCACAGTTTATTCATTGAATTATACTTTGTGCAGGGCTTGAAGGGAGGAGCATGACCCTAGGATCTAGCAAGGTTCTAGAAATCTAGCTGGTCTGTTCATGCCCTGCACCGTAAGTTATTCAATTAATTAACTTTGACTGGAGTATTCCTTAAAGAGGACCTGTCACCAGCTATTGACCCCCTGACTAACGATGCCTGCTGATAAAGGGTTACAAGTCCTCCCCATATGACCTACAATTAGCTACCAGTGGGACTCTGTACCTTAATTACAGATGTTTTTCTGATATGCAAATTAGCTTTTCTGACTCTTGTCTCCTGGTTTTGACTCTTCTCCTCTCTCAGGCAGTCAGAAATCTCAAGCTCTAAATGGTCCTGAAAATTCAGAAAGAACGACCACAGCATCTCACATTTTTCAATGCTATTTATAATGTTGGTAGAGGGCACTATGGCTCAGGTAGCAGTTGCACCCGATATAGTTACAACCATGGTAACACATTTTGATATTTGTTATGTACTATACTATATATAAATATAGACTTATACACCGTGTTCTATTAATCTGTTCTTTCTATTTCAGTAAAATACACCTTTTTATGGGTATAGACACACCCAGCTGGTTTGTCGCAGTAGTTTCTGTGACTGATAATCTGATTTATACATAAATTACCCAGCCTACACTTATGAGCCCAGTATTAACTCTTTAGTTCCCTTACTTAAGTACCTGTATAGGCTATGGTGAGAGGGGCTGCTGCATGTTGCAGACATATCATGTGGAGCTAGCTGAGCAGGGCCAATGACAATAGACAATAGACAAGCCTTGTACATGCAGAGGTTGGACTGTGCTGATCCTTGCAGTTCTATGAAAGAAGCTAAAGTGATTTTCGATTTATGCAAATTCTATCCAGTAAAGGTTGTGAATGCACGCATAGCTCAGGTCAATGCACAGCTCATTCTCTCACCTTGAGGCACATACAGTCTAGTGACCAAGATATTTATCATGACTATTATTGCATTTATAGGAGCTGGGTTCCATATATATATAATACACACACACACATATATATATGCCTTTCCTTCATAAATGCTGGAGGTCCTGTAGCCTGGGCTGTGCATGTGTGTGTTTGTTCAAATATATATATTTACAAGCTTGTCTTATGCACTAGAAAGGGGAATATACCATTCAGGCATCTGGCATTTGCTTCTCGCCTCTAAATATATATATATATATATATATATATATATATATATATATATATATATATATATTCCTGTACAGTGAAACCTCTTTGAGAAGCCCAACCAATAAATGGTGGTCTGCTCATAGTGTGGGAGCATCCATAAAATATAATGGGACACTGAAAAAAAGGGTAGAGGTCTGAAAGCGTGGGGACCACCAAAGGAAAATACTTCCTTTAATTGGAGTCTTTAATTCCAATGGTAGACACATTTTGGACACACAGGTCCATCATCAAGTATCCAAAATTAAAAATGTATTTATTTTGAGTACTTGATGAAGGGCATGTGTGCCCGAAACGCATCTACCATTGCAAATGGTAGAAGATTGCACTCCTTAACATCTCAAAGTGTCTGTGATCACGATTCCAGTTTATTGTTTTCCATATCCAGCCCCCCAGTAATACACACATGTCCAGCTCCCCATTAATATAGCATCTCCAGCTCCCCAGTAATATACCATCTCCAGCTCCTCAGTAATACACACATGTCCAGCTCCCCAGTAATATACCATCTCCAGCTCCCCAGTAATACACACTGGTCCAGCTCCCCAGTAATATACCATCTCCAGCTCCCCAGTAATATACCATCTCCAGCTCCCCCAGTAATGTCCACACATGTCCAGCTCCCCAGTAATATACCATCTTCAGCTCCCCATATACCACGGCCCAGCTCCCAGTAATAGACCATCTCTCATCTCCCCAGTAACACACATGTCCTCTCCCCAGTAAAAACCATCGATCCAGCTCGCCCCAGTAATATACCATCTCCAGCTCCCCAGTAATACACACATTCCAGCTCCCCAGTAATATACCATCTCCAGCTCCCCAGTAATATACCATCTCCAGCTGCGCAGTAATATACCATCTCCAGCTGCCCAGTAATATACCAACTCCAGCTACCCAGTTGAGAAATGAAAAAAAAGTTGCTCAGTGGGTATTTAACACTCTGCACCCCCCTTTCGCTTTTTAGCTGTTGTACAGAAAACCATAGATCCCTCTGTATTGTATTGGCAGTTGCACTGCCTAGAAGATTTTACCCATTGATGACCTATTCTATGAATAGGCCATTAGTAATATAGGGGGACCTTTAGGATTGTAATTTCTCTTTATATACAAATCCAGTACATACATTTTCATTATACGTAAGAGTCAGCCTATCCATATATTTATCTATATGTGTATATCCTGTTTTATTTCTTACTTTCTTTCCGCACAAATAGTGTCACATAGATCTTGCTCTTTGGTAAGTAATTACCTTACTTCACTGACTGCTTGAACTTTTTGTGTCTGGCTGAAACTGTTAATTATGTTACAATATACAATGAAAACCCTTACTAACCTTTCATTACTAATGAAACCAATTTAGCCTAATAGTAATTCTATTGTTTTGAGCTTTAAATTATAGCACTTTAATATGTATTACTATGGTAATACGGAAAACACTACCTTTGCCATCTAAAGTTGTTTTTTAAATCTCCTTGAATTATCCACAGTATAAAGGACTACGACTACAATGGATGGAATGTACTCATGGAATATTCTTCATTATATAATGGTTACTGTACGCGGAAATCAATAGTCCTTACTGTAGTATTAGAGCTAATGGACGAGCCATAAAGGGACAAGAAAATTCTAGGAGAAAAACATCAAACAATAGTCCTTAAAGAGTAACCTTCATTTCAGATAATTTTGGACATTGTGTGGGGATAAGAGTGTTGTGAACATATTTCTAATATACTTCATTAATAAATTCTGCTAAGTTTATAAAGAAACAGACCGCCCTTAAAGTGCCCCTTAATGACCATCGGGGGCGTTACCTGAGGGTGTGCATAGGGTGGAGTTTCAACCAGACCCAAGAGGTCTAGGGGGTCCACATTGTGTACTTTTCCTTTATAAGAACACTCGTTCAAAATTAGGCACAACATTATAATTGGGGGCCTGCCACACATTTTGAGGGCTGACAGCTTCAAGTTACGCCACTAGTTACAATGCTACTTCAACACTGCTATGTCAAATGGGTCTATCCGATTAAAGACGGGTCTCTCTCCATTCTTTTTTCGGTCACACAGTTGTAAATGTTAACCGTTTATGCTCCCTCCCTCGCTGTAGTATGTAATATGCAGTATTTTCAAACATCAAGTTGAAACTAAATGGATTAATCCTCCCTTCTCACAGCTGTTTAACCCAACATAGAGATAAGATGTGAGCTCATGCAGCCTCCATAAACACATAATGTACAGGCTGGAATGTGCATCTCTATGGGAGGGAGTAGCTTTTTTATTTCTTTTTTTTACAAAATAAGTAGAATTTCTTAATCAAGTATATTAGAAAAATGTTCACCACATCCCACCTCTACACACAATTTAAAAAATTATCTCAAATGATCGTTACACTTTAAACTGAATCTGTCTCCAGGAATGTGATTTTTAGTTGGTCCCAATAGCCTATGCTATGCTGATTTTAAAAATGCCATAATCAGCATTCTGAATTCTTCCACAACTTTATAAAACTTTATTTCTCCCTGCCAGCAGCGTGTGATGAGTTGAGGGGGGAAGGGAAGCTGCAGCAGCCTGTGCGCCTGTGTCTCAGTCTCCTTGATGCATTCTTCCTCTTCGCCACACTATCACCGTCCCTCCTCTAGTTGAAAAATGCATATGACAGGATGAGGGAAGAGGTGGAGGGAGCTGGATGAGTGAGGAGGAGAGGAAGAATTCATGAGGAGACCGAGACACAGGCACACAGGGAGCCAGGTAATGTGAAATAATTTTTTATAAAGTAGTGGCACTATTCAGAATGCTGACAAAGGCATTTTTAAAAGTAACAAAGCATAGGATCCTATTCGGAACCTGTCTCTAGCTAAAAATGACATTTTAATGACTGATCTTGATACTGAGATATGACAATGGAGAGGAAATGTTGTGTTTAATAACATTTCAGTTACGATCAAAGTATATATCCTGAGGAGGACTAATAATTGCCGTGAATCCAGGAACGTCATGGCTAAGTCATGCATTATTGAAATAGCTTTATTGTGTAATAATAGGAGAATTCCATTCCATGTTTACCTGAAAGGCTGATATGCTTCTTGGGAACATTTTATATGAGTTGTATCCATGACTACTGTTTGATTGTAGCTGTCTTGCTGTAGAACCTAAAAAAGCTTTAATGCAACTTTGAAATACACAGCGTACAGATGTATGGACCAAGATACACAATGAAGAGGCCATATCACTTGCCCAAGTGCTTTGACTCTTTTAAATAGCTGATTGTGGGGGTTCTGAGAGTTTCATAGACACAGAGTCTTCATTCTATAGCGAAGGTTGTCAATATTGTGATCTTAGAAAAGAGCCTTTAGAAGACATATGTAAACCCTAAACTTACATCAATATTATCAAGGTCTACTGGACAATATTCAGTATCATATCATAAGATGCAAAACTTTTTTTTTACAATTTGAAAAGTAGGTAGGAAAGTGAGTGTAGTTAGCCGGTTGTGTATTTTTATATCTGCCATACATCAACTCATCTCTTCAAAAAAATTCACTCACTCTAGGCAACTGGTGCATAACATGAAACCGTAGAAATTTGAGATGTGGAGAGGATGGGAGTGAGCTTCTCGACCCAAACTCACTTGTGGGCAACCAGGCCTCCTGCACCGACATGTGCTATTGTTTCCTCCCATGTATTTCTATGGGCTCATATACACTCACCGGCCACTTTATTAGGTACACCTGTCCAACTGCTCGTTAACACTTAATTTCTAATCAGCCAATCACATGGCGGCAACTCAGTGCATTTAGGCATGTAGACATGGTCAAGACAATCTCCTGCAGTTCAAACCGAGCATCAGTATGAGGAAGAAAGATGATTTGAGTGCCTTTGAACGTGGTGGCATGGTTGTTGGTGCCAGAAGGGCTGGCCTGAGTATTTCAGAAACTTCTGATCTACTGGGATTTTCACGCACAACCATCTCTAGGGTTTACAGAGAATGGTCCAAAAAAGAAAAAACATCCAGTGAGCGGCAGTTCTGTGGGTGGAAATGCCTTGTTGATGCCAGAGATCAGAGGAGAATGGGCAGACTGGTTCGAGCTGATAGAAAGGCAACAGTGACTCAAATCGCCACCCGTTACAACCAAGGTAGGCAGAAGAGCATCTCTGAACGCACAGTACGTCGAACTTTGAGGCAGATGGGCTACAGCAGCAGAAGACCACACCGGGTGCCACTCCTTTCAGCTAAGTACAGGAAACTGAGGCTACAATTTGCACAAGCTCATCGAAATTGGACAGTAGAAGATTGGAAAAACGTTGCCTGGTCTGATGAGTCTCGATTTCTGCTGCGACATTCGGATGGTAGGGTCAGAATTTGGCGTCAACAACATGAAAGCATGGATCCATCCTGCCTTGTATCAACGGTTCAGGCTGGTGGTGGTGGTGTCATGGTGTGGGGAATATTTTCTTGGCACTCTTTGGGCCCCTTGGTACCAATTGAGCATCGTTGCAACGCCACAGCCTACCTGAGTATTGTTGCTGACCATGTCCATCCCTTTATGACCACAATGTACCCAACATCTGATGACTACTTTCAGCAGGATAATGCGCCATGTCATAAAGCTGGAATCATCTCAGACTGGTTTCTTGAACATGACAATGAGTTCACTGTACTCAAATGGCCTCCACAGTCACCAGATCTCAATCCAATAGAGCATCTTTGGGATGTGGTGGAACGGGAGATTCGCATCATGGATGTGCAGCCGACAAATCTGCGGCAACTGTGTGATGCCATCATGTCAATATGGACCAAAATCTCTGGGAATGCTTCCAGCACCTTGTTGAATCTATGCCACGAAGAATTGAGGCAGTTCTGAAGGCAAAAGGGGGTCCAACCCGTTACTTAAGAAAAGAAAGGGTGGAGGGAGGAATAGGGGTGAGGATAAAGAGAGGAAGGAGAAAGGAGAGGGGAGTGGGGGAGTGTAGGGGAGAGGGGGGGGTATAGGGGGAGAAAGAGAGTGGGATGCGACGGGAAGCACCCCACAATCTCCTACAACTGTGTAGTTCATCTCACCTCCCCCTAGTGGTCCCCACCGACTCAACTTTTGCTGCCTGGACGAACCAACACGGTCAACATTTACTTCCTGTCCCTGCTGGTCTCGTTGGCCTGCCAAATTTTAAGTTCTCAATTCCGGCTCCCCTATACCTGGTCGCTTTCCCTTCTTTCCCCCCAGGTCCTTCGAAGTTTTCCCCTTCTTATATCCTATTGATTAGTGCATTTCTTGCGACACACTTTTTACTTTTTTAAATCCCTACATCATGCAGTTACCACAGACTATGGGTGTCACGGATCAACCGCAATTATGCCACTGCTCCCCCATCCCCATACACAGTCTGTTAGACTCCGTAGAATGTAATTATCCGTATCTAACTCGGAAAATAAATCTATTGTATACTTTTCTTATCTTGAATAAACGGTAGACACCTCTATTTTCATATCATGTTATCCGCTTTTCTGCAGGAATTGCTTATTATTGTAGATGCCACAAATCCTCTGATTTACTCTTATTCGACAGGGCTCCAGTTTTCGGTGCAGAGTCCTTATTTCGGATAGACGTCAAAACCTCTTTAATTTTATTAACGTATCAGCTTTTTTTACGCCTATCTCTAAATAGAGATGACGAGTACTCGGCGTCCGGAGTATAACTGCTCGTCTGTATTACAACTCGGACCCGGCTCCGATTTACTTACTCTCGACTATAGCTCGCCGGCTCGAGACGGCATTACTTTAAGTGAATAACAGTAATTTTTATTACTAATGAATATCCCGTATGTTTATTACTGATGTTTTTGCTTGTAGAACACCATTGAAATAACACTATTCTTTCCCTTTCCTTTCCACAGTGTTCGCTTTTGTCTCCCGCTAAGTTAGTGTAGGAGATTTTTGGAACATCTTGACAATTGACAGAATAGTGTTCTTTCAAGTGTTTTCTGCCCCTTCAATTTCGTGTTCTTCACTGTTTTTTAATGTTTTATTCTATTCTCAACTTTGCAGCTGTGCCGCGTATCGTCCCACGACCTATCGGGAGCCGCCCGCACCCTTCAATTGAAAATGAATTAAAACATTAAACACTTGAACACACGAACATTTTAAGGTGCAGAACACAGTTTAATATAACACTGATTCTTCACTTTGCCAGCTGTGCGCCCGCTGTATTTCTCCGACATTATCGAAGACACGCGCTACACGCAAATGATAAATGATTAAAACATTAAAAACTGAATCGGACCATTTAAGTGCTAGACACATGAAGAACACATTTCTTCTTCCATTCCATGATTTCTGAACATGCTCCACTTAGCGGGAGTAACGCTCGAACCCTGAGAAAGAGAGAAGATGGGTTTACTTCAATGTGTTCTCTACAAAAAAGCAACCATTAACTCTGGATATTTTATATCCTTGCTTTTAATGGTCGCTTTTACTAAAAAAATGCTCGGGCTCCCATTGACTTTGGGTGTTCGTTTCATCGAGTCCACGCACCGAGTCATCGGAAAGCTCGTACGAATACGAGCACCCGAGCCTTTTAGTGCTCAGCTTCATCCTAATCAACACCATCCCGTCCATAAGCTTCGAACCGAACGGTCGTAAGAACGACGTTTTAAACGGTTTTGAAATGAACTATGGTTAGAATGTTTTTAAAGGTAATAACTTACTACATCACAAAACCTTAACAAAACATAGTAAAACGTATGAGCAACTTGTGAGCCCAGCCTCATTGACATCTCATCATCTCCAATGATTGAATGGATTTAACAGAGGAGATCAATGAGAAGTCACAGCTTTTAACTAATTGTATCTGTTCAGATAAGTACTCGAAAAATCTCATTCTTGTCAATTCTTTGTACACTATGATGGTTGCAGTTTCTTTAGAAATCACAAAGTTTGTTCAAAACATGAAGCTTTCGACAACTGCAACAGATGACCAGCAAGTCTATACCGCTGTGTGTGAAAGCATCCAGACTCTTATTCTACTTATTCTAAAGATGTTTCACTCTTGACTGCTGGCCTACATGGTGGTTTATTAACACTTAACAGTTTATTGACTGACGGCTTCACATTAAGAAGAATTTTTCAAGTCAGTTTTGCTGGAGTCTGAATAGCCATGATGTGCACCAAATATATCAAAAAAAAGAACATTTAACACTACCTGTACATGAAGAAGTTTTTAGACTGCAAACCATGGGCCTGTGGTCTGTGTTTTGCTGCCCGAGTGCCATCAGTTTGTGAGGTCTGCTGGCATGCCGACAGCAGGAGAAGAAACTCTATAAGCTGCACACTCACAAATAGGACCTGCTCTAGTTTTGGATCTCGAGCTGACTTACACACGCGGCCACAGAGACAACAGCCATGTACACTCACCGGCCACTTTATTAGGTACACCATGCTAGTAACGGGTTGGACCCCCTTTTGCCTTCAGAACTGCCTCAATTCTTCGTGGCATAGATTCAACAAGGTGCTGGAAGCATTCCAGAGATTTTGGTCCATATTGACATGATGGCATCACACAGTTGCCGCAGATTTGTCGGCTGCACTCCATGATGCGAATCTCCCGTTCCACCACATCCCAAAGATGCTCGAATGGTTGAGATCGGGTGACTGTGGAGGCCATTTGAGTACAGTGAACTCATTGTCATGTTTCAAGAAACCATCTGAGATGATCCAGCTTTATGACATGGCGCATTATCCTGCTGAAATTCCATCAGATGTTGGTAATTGGGTCATAAAGGGAGATGGCAAACAATACTCAGTAGGCGTGGCGTGCAACGATGCCTTGGACCAAGGGGCCCAAGATGCCAAAATATTCCCCACACCATAAAACCACCACCACAGCATGAACCGTTGATACAGCAGGAGGGATCCATGCTTTCACGTTGTTGACGCCAAATTCTGGACCTACACCACATCCGTGTCACAGAAATCGAGACTCATCAGACCAGGCAACGTTTTCCCAATCTTCTACTGTCCAATTTCGATGGCCTTGTGCAAATTGGATCCTCAGTTTCCTGTTACTTTAGCTGAAAGGAGGAGTGCACCCCGGTGTGGTCTTTCTGCGGCTTGTACCCATCTGCCTCAAAGTTCGACTACTGTGCGTTCAGAGATGTTCTTCTGCCTACCTGGTTGTAACGGGTGGCGATTTGAGTCCTTGTGGCCTTTTTATCATCTCGAACAGTCCTGTCCCATTCTCCTCTGATCTCTGGGCATCAACAGAGGCATTCCACACACATCAACTGTCGCTCTAAATCAGACTCCAAGATACACTCTTAAGGTTTTGGTACAATGTCTGTAGATGTTATACAGATGTTTTTCTAATTAACTTTCCAGGTCTGCAAACTACAGTTACTTTCATGCCACAACAGAAGAGTTTTTTAAATACTAGATGTTTTTGAAGGACTTGTTTTCACTCAGCCACACACATACTTTAAGGGAACACTGTCACAAAATTGACCTAATAATCAACATGTTGTCACCTTCCATGTTTCTTCATCACACGACATGTGATGGCCTCCCAACTTTGTAATGAAATGTAATTGTTTGTATAAAGTCAAAGGTGGAGAGCTCAGTGCTGAAGTCAAGCTCCCCTGTTTAATTATGCCCCCCCTCTGCTATGATTGACCTAGTTCATGCAACTTCAGGAAGCCTATAGTGGAGTCCCGGATGCTGAGATGTCAATACAGTTGATGTGGGTGTTCTGAGATGCAGAGAGTTTGACTCATCCATAACTTTATCAATCAATTTACATCTCACTTCAAAGTAGAATTTCTGGAGAAAGACTGGACACGCCATGAATGAAACAAACATGATCTGGAAGATTTGATCTTCTTTACACCACATATTGCTGTTAGTGGAGGTCAATTTCTAATGACTGGTTTCTCTTCAAGGATAAACTTTCCTCTTGGAGTCTATAAACAATGTTAAAATAAGTTCTTCATACTATAGGAGCAGGAAACGCAGACATTTGGATTTAGTCAAGTCAGCCATTTGAATTAATGACGTCTTCTGGTCACATCGCCCACCACCACAACAACAACTTCATACTGAGCATTTACACTTTTGTAGCATAATGTTAGCCATCTACAACAAACCATATATGATAAACCATATACATGCTAAAATGCTAAACGAAAAACCCTCTTCACAGCCGCAATAAAAATAGCTTCAAGCACAAAAAGAAATTGGTCAAAATTTAGGATTAAAAAGAGAACAGACAAATTTACTGGTGCATCTTTCTGCTAGAAAATTCTTATACATAGCTGGAAATATATTGGCATCTGTGTGTATATAGAATGTGACAGATAACATATAAATACTGAGCTGGATTTTGCTTAGGCATATGTCGTGTAGGCAATTCTTTTTAACCATTGATTTTTTTTTGTATTTTGCTGGCTGAACGTTACTATAGTTATCTAGTCATGAGTACAATCATTGATGTCTGAAGAGTATAAAAATTAAGGGCTGCCTTTCTACTGATGAGCTAAGTCCTCAATCTAATAAGAAGAACCGTACATTATCTGAGGATGGAGTCAACTCTAAATCAAGAGTGAATTCCAACCGGTAATTTCTTGAATAAAATATATACTGTCAACGAATAGAATAGATCGATATGACCTCATTTAAATCATTGAGTGTATGATAGTATCAAAAGTAAGACATGATATAGAAGAAAAGTATCAAGACGACATTCAGATGCAGGCACTCACCAGGACCAAATCTCTCGCATCGAGCACAAGAGCTGGGAGAGGGGTGAGCATTCTGCACCCTCCTCCCTACTTAGGTACACCCACACTCAGCGCGAACAGTCCATACACCTGTTGAAGGCTGCGTGGCGGTAATGGAGACACACAGGGTGCACATTTACTTACCCTTGTCCTCGCGAATCTCTGAGGTGCGTTGTCCGACCAGGTTGAAGTATTCTGAAATTAACAAATTCATAACGCCCAAGATCCTGCAGTGTTGTCGTTCCCGCTCAGGTCGCGCCAGAATTCACCCTTCTTTCTTCCCAGTGAATGGAGTGCATTTCTTGCGACACACAATTTGATTGTTTAAACTTCCCGCCACCATCATCAGGACCCACAGAAGGCCTATGTGGTGCCCGTATCCTAACCGCAAATTTAGCCAACTAGCTCCCACAGTCCCATACAGCAATCTTAAGTGACACCTAAGAATAAGGATTATGACTGTATCTACACGGAAAATAATTATATTGTAGATATTTGTATAGTGAATAAAAACATTAGAAACAAATCGGTCAGAATGCAAGTGATAATTCCAACTTGTACTGAGGGATATTGCTTTTATTGTGATTCACAATCCTAGGATTTTACTGTATATCTACAGGGCATCATTTTGAGTGCCAGGTTTCGCTTTGATAGACAGTCAAAACTCTTTAATGTCTTATCTGGTTTTAACGCTAATCATCAATAAGATGAGATGATGCGAGATTAAGCTCGTCCGAGTCTACTGCTTCGGTCGCGAGTATAGCATCCTCGGACCGATCTCTACTGTATATCTGGTACGAGGTATCTCGCCGCTGCTTCGAATCGGAGCATTAAATTAAGTGAAGTAACAGTATTTATTACATAATAAAAGTATCCCAGATGTTTACTCGAGTTTTGCTGATGTAATACACCATTGAAATAACACTATTCTTGTTCTCACTTTCCCAGGTGTTCGCGTCGTGTCTCCGCTAGTGTAGGGATGTTTGGAACATGCTGGAATGTGAAGGAATAGTGTCTTTCAATGTGTTTGCCACTTAAAGTCGTGTTTTCACGTGTTTTAATGTTTTAATTCTATTCTCACTTGCAGCTGTGCGCCGTATCTTCCGAAACCTATCGGGAGACACGCAACGCACACCTTGCAATGTGCAAGAAAGAGAATTAAAACAGTAAAAAACAGTGATTAACACGAACACATTATAGGGCCAGAGAACACATTTAATAACACTATTCTTCAATCGCAGCTCGTTTGCGTGCGCGTTCTCCCGACATATCGAAGAACACAGCGCTAACATCTGCAACGTGAAGATAGAATTAACACATTAAAAAATGTGAATACAGGACATTTAATGCAACACATTTGACAGAGCACACATTCTTACATTCCAGATGTTCTGAACATCGAGCTAACTACGGGAGCACGCGCGAACACATGGAAAGTGTAAGAAAGTGTTACTATTCAAGTTTATGCTACAATGCAAAACATCCAGTAAAACTCTGGCATATTTGTATTATGCAACTGTTCTTTTAATTTCTCTTTACTGAAAAAATGCTCGGGTCTCCCATTGACGTTTAATGGGGTCGATTAGTCGATACGAGCACCCAGCTCGGGAAGCTCGTATCGAATAACGAGCACCCGAGCATTTTAGTGCTCGCTCATCTCTAATCATAAACCATCCTCCAATACTTCTAAACGAACTGGTAGACGGTTTACGGTTTTGAAATGAACTAATGGTTAGAATGTTTTTTAAAGGTAATAACTTACTACATCACAAAACCTTAACAAAACATAGTAAAACGTATGAGCAACTTGTGAGCCCAGCCTCATTGACATCTCACTCATCTGGCTCAATTATTGAATGATTTAACAGAGGGATCAATGAGAGTCACGCTTTTAACTAATTGTTCTCCTGTTTCAGATAGCCTCTACTCGCCAAATCTCATGTCTTGTCACTCTTTGTACAACTAGATGGTTGCAGTTTTCTTAAGAATCCAAAGTTTGTTTCAAAAACATGAAGCTGTTTCGACAACTGCAACAGATTGACCGCAAGTCTATATACCGCTGTGGTGAAAGCATCCAACTCTTATTCATATTATCTAAAGATGTTCACTCTTGACTGCTGTGCCTACATGGTGGTTTTTAGTTACACTTAAACATTGTATTGACTGACGGCTTCACATTAAGAAAAATTTTCAAGATCCTTTTGCTGGAGATACGAATACCATGATGTGCACCAAATTATCAAAAAAAGACCATTTAACACTAACACCTGTACATGAAGGACGTTTTTTATGAGCTGGCAACCCATGGGGCCGTGGTCTGTTGTTTTGCTGCACGCTTTCCATCCTTTGTGAGGTCTGCTGTCATGACCGACGCATTAGAAGAAACTCTATAAGCTGCAACACTCACAAATAGGACCTGCTCTCAGTTTTGGGATCTCGAGCTGACTTACAACACACGGCGGCCCACAGAGAAACAGCCATGTAAACTCCACGCGGCCTACTTTATTCGGTACACCATGCTAGTACCGATAGGTTCGGAGATACGCGCGCACAGCTGCAAAGTGAAGAATAGAATTAAAACATTAAAAACAGTGAAAACACGAACATTTAAGTGCAGAACACATTGAAAGAACACTATTCTTCACATTCCAGATGTTCCAAACATCTCCTAACTTAGCGGGAGACACGCGCGAACACCTGGAAAGTGAAGAATAGTGTTATTTCAATGTGTTCTTACAAGCAAAACATCAGTAAACATCTGGGATATTTTATTATGTAATAAAAATACTGTTCTTCACTTAATTTAATGCTCGATCTCGAGCCGGCGAGATACTCGTCCGAGTAACGAGCCGGTCCGAGTATGCTGATACTCGACCGAGCAGTATACTCGGACGAGTATACTCGCTCATCTCTATTTATGATGATTAGGTAAAACAGCTAATACATTAAAGAGGTTTTGACTGTCTATCCAGAAAGAGAACTTGCACTCGAAAATTGATGCCCTGTAGATATACAGTAAATCATAGGATTTGTGAATCACAACTAAAAGCAATTCCTGCAGACAAGTTGGAATACACTTGCATTCTGACCTAGATTGTGTCTACTGTTTTATTCACTATAAACAAGTCATCTACAATATATTTATTTTCCGTAGTTAGATACAGTATAATTCCTTATTCTTAGGGCTCACTTAGATTGCTGTTATGGGGACTGGGAGCTAGTTGCATAATTTGCGGTTAGATCACGGCACCCATAGGCTTCTGTGGGTCCTGATGATGGTGCGGGATTTAACAAGTCAAATTGTGTCGCAAGACATGCACTCACATTCACTGGGAAGAAGAAGGTGAACTCTGGCGGACCTGAGCGGGGAAGCGACACATGCAGGATCTTGGGCGTATGATCTTGTTAATTTGCAGAATACTTCAACCTTGTCGGACAACGCACCTCAGAGATTACGCAGGGACCAGGTAAGTAAATGTGCCCCACTGTGTGTCTCCATACCAGCCACGCCTCAAAGTGTATGACATGTCTCGGCTGAGTGTGTACCTAACTAGGGAGGAGTGGTGCAGAATGCTCACCCCTCCTCCCAGCTCTTTGCTCGCTCGAGATTTGGTCCTGGTGAGTGCCTGGCCATCTGAATGTCGTCTTGATACTTTTCTTCTTATCATGTTCTTTACTTTTGATCTACTATACACTCAATGATTTAAATGCAGGTCATATCGATCTATTCTATTCGTTGACAGTATATATTTTATTCAAGAAATTACCGGTACTGGTAATTCACTCTTGATTTAGAGTTGACTCCATCCTCAGATAATGTACGGTTCTTCTTATTAGATTGAGGACTTTAGCTCATCAGTAGAAAGGCAGCCCTAATTTTTTATACTCTTCATGACATCAATGATTGTACTCATGACTAGATAACTATAGTAACGTTCAGCCAGCAAAATACAAAAAAAAATCAATGGTTAAAAAGAATTGCCTACACTACAATATGCCTTAAGCAAAATCCAGCTCAGTATTTATATTGTATCTGTCACATTCTATATTACACACAGATTGCAATATATTTCCAGCTATTTATAAGAATTTTCTAGCAGAAAGATGCACCAGTAAATTTGTCTGTTCTCTTTTAATCCTAAATTTTGACCAATTTTCTGTTTTGTGCTTGAAAGCTATTTTTATTGAAGGCTGTGAAGAGAGGTTTGTCTTAGCATTTTAGCATGTATATGGTTTATCATATATGGTTTGTTGTAGATGGCTAAACATTATGCTACAAAAAGTGTAAATGCTCATATGAAGTTGTTGTTGTTGTTGGTGGGGCGATGTGACCAGAAGACTTCATAAATTCAAAATGGCTGACTTGACTAAATTCAAAATGTCTGCAGTTCTCTGCTCCTATAGTATGAAGAACTTATTTTAACATTGTGTAGACTCCAAGAGGAAAGTTATCCTTGAAGAGAACCAGTCATTAGAAATTGACCTCCACTAACAGCAATATGTTGTAAAGCAGATCAACATCTTCCAGATCATGTTTGTTTCATTCATGGCGTGTCAGTCTTCTCCAGAAATTCTACTTTGAAGTGAGATGTAAATTGATTGTATAAAGTTATGGATGATGTCAAACTCTCTGCATCTCAGAACACCCACATCAATGTAATTGACATCTCAGCATCCTGGGACTCCACTATAAGGCTGTCCTGAAGTTGCATGAACTAGGTCAATCATAGCAGAGGGGGCATAATTAAACAGGGAGAGCTTGACTTCAGCACTGAGCTCTCCACCTTTGACTTTATACAAACAATTTACATTTCATTACAAAGTTGGAGGCCATCACGCTGTGCCGTGAAAGAAACATGGAAGGTGACAACATGTTGATTTATTAGGTCAATTTCTGTTGACAGGTTCCCTTTAAGTATGTGTTGGCTGAGTGAAAACAAGTCCTTAAAAAACATCTAGTTATTTAAAAACTACTTCTGTTGTGGCATGGAAAAGTAACTGTAGTTTGCAGACCTGGAAAGTTAAATTAGAAAACATCTGTATAACATCTACAGACATTGTACCAAAACCTTAAGAGTTTATCTCTTGGAGTCTTGATAGAGGGAGCAGTGATTTGTGGGAATCCTCATCTCATAGGTTTCCTTTGATTTGGACCTCTGATATGTCTCTATATTGTAAAACTTTTGAAAGAGGCTCAGCATTGCATTTAAAAAAAAGGGCTTATAGTGAGATAGAAAAGGATTGTCGCTCACCTTACTGATACCCCTCTGATCCTGTTTTGATTTTTTTTTTTTTTGGATCCCTGCTTGTGTCTACATCTTAGTTCCATCTAGGAATAGGTGCTTAGCCAACCACAGATTAGGGGTGTTGCAAGGTAGACCATGAAGCAAAGAACCAGGGGAGTAACTACAGTGGTAGCAGCCATAGCAGCTGCTATGGGGCCGCATTGTCAGGGGGCCCCTGCATTCATCCTGACACACTGAAGAATGGAAGATGTGTGCCTTTCAATACATATTATGATGCACAATGTACAGCTCAGACAAGAAATGTCAGAGGAGATGATATTTATCCTACGCCGGCGATCGTGCATGCGCGTATGATAGCCCCGTCGCTGCCTTTTTGCAGTGTGATACATCAAGAGGCTGAAGCCGATGGTGTGCTGCGCTGTGGCCTGGCATAGAAATAAATGCAATCGACGACTTGTCACATGTAAAAAGTCGCTGGCTGCAGTGAGCACACATATTTACAATAAAAATTATTTTGTTAAATGCCAATGTCACCTCCTGATGCAGAACTATAACCAAATAAGGAAGGTTTATGTAGCTGCTGACATCACATATACAGTATATTTTCATTTACTGGAGCCTATGAGCATCATGTTGCCAGTCCCTGGTGAAAATGATGTCTATACTATACTGCCTTTCCTTTGTGAAATTGCAAGTCTGGGACTTGTGAGCTATGTGATTCTGTTACCATGGTAACGCTGAATTACCTCTATATTTAGAGCTTTGAAGAAAAGACAAGATTGAAAGTTTATTTTCACAGATCTTTGTGAAACCCTGCAATATCTGAAATATTCATAAAAATGAATTCTAAAATAGGTCTCTCTATCAGATGAATATGGGCTGTGTGTGGGAGTATTAAAATCCTGATCATGAAAGATACTTAAATTAATAAATGGAACCAATATAATTTTATTTTATCGAGAGCCTCTCGGGTATTCTTACTTAGTTGTTCTATTAAAATATGCAGTATTTGGTTATTCTATAGCAAAACATTGTTATTTTGTTAATCCTATTTCATGTAGATCTTGGAATTGAATGCCTCATTATCGATACTAGTCCTGGGACTATAGGAGAAGACCTATGGCCTAACTATCATATGGATGACTGGTAACCAATTGCAAGGGCTGCAACCATGGGTGTCAATAGTCAGTCCAAGTCAAGGTAGACAGCATACAAGCAAAAACGTAGACAAGCAGAGAGTCGTGGCAGGCAGCACAGGTTCAGAATACAAGCTGGGGCCAGAGGATGAGCTGGGGTCACACAAAGGGAAGACAAGCAGATCCAAACACCATACAGCAAGTTAGACTAGCTAACAACCTTGCTCAGGTGTGGAGAGTAGGGCATGCTGGACTATATGATGGGTGGTGCTGATAGGATGCTGGGACAGCCTATCTGGGAATCGCCCTGCTCCTTTTAAGAAGGGTTGAGAGGCACCGCCTGTGCCCTAAGGTAGCTGAAATATGGCTGGACGCGGCGGCTGAAGGTAAGCCTGCAATGGGAATGTGACAAGGGGCAGAACCCATTGCCAGCGTTACAGAAATATACTAGCAATGAATAATTCATGCTATACATATATAACATACATGAATATACTGCGCATATGGATATCTACCAGCAGTGAATATGCCACACACATAAATATTTACCTGAGAAAATATACTGCACATACATATAGAGCTCCATGCACCTGCATTTGATAAAAACTCACCCTGCATGGCGTATACATCATGAGGCTTAGACCTCATTATGTATTTGCCGACCGTGTTGTGTTGGTGGGCAAAACTACGCCAGATCTGACCTGGTGTAGTTTTGAGTACAAAACTTCCAAGAATGTTCATAGGTTTTTAGAAAGGGATGCCAGAACACCCCAAGCTGGTCCTCTGGTGGCGTAGTTGCAAGAATAATCACAAATTCTTGAAGTGCACAAGAAATTGTGATTATTTCAGTGCTTCTAAGCCATAATTTGGTGTAAAAGCATCAATAAGTCTTCCCCTTGGGCTCCTTACACACAAATGTATGCTACGCCCGGGGCTGGACACGTAGAGGTGTCCTCTCCTTAGGGAAACAATTCAACGAAAGAAATATGTACTTTCGGATCACCACATTGTCCAGACAGTCCTCAGTTTCCCGACTCCAAAAGCTTCAGCACGGACAACCTTGGCCACAGGTGCACACAGAGCAGAAATCACGAAGAAGAAATATCTAGCTCTATTGCGGTCTCGAGTAAAAACGTTTCATCTAATATTACTAACACACAATATGAAATTAAACATTTCATCAATTGTAGCACCAAGTACGTGGTATATCAAATTCGGTGCACCTCTTGTTGCATTGATTATATCAGGTGCACTACCAATAGTCTTAAAACGCACATCAGAAGTCACCTATGTGATGCTAATACAGACAATGCCGTTAAAATCTCAGCGGTTTGGAAACACATCACAGACTGCCATGCGGGTGATTATAGTGTTCTTAGGGAATTGAAAAAATCATTAAACCAAAAAGGGGTGGGGATCTGAAACAAATTCTCCTAAATCATTAAACTTTTTGTATTTTCATATTGCAAACCAAAGTCCCATATTGTCTGAATAAAAAACAAAATGTATTTCATTTTTGTTAAAACTCATGCGGTTTTGTACCAGCTCTTTACGTCCAGCTGGATATTTCTTCTTCATGATTTCTGCTCTCCATAGGGAGGTCTGCTGTCGGGCCGTTTTACAGCAAAAGACAGTCCACACACCATATCATGCCAAGGGACTGGAAGAGTAATGGGGGAGTGAATAAATTATAAGACAAGGTGCTCTGGTGATGTAAGGAGGAACTCCCCAGACTGATAACTCATCCGGGTGTACAGGGTTATAATAAAAGAAGTTTTAAGAAGAAAGATTCTGCACAACCTTGTAAGTAGGACTAGTCTACCATCGGTACACCTGATGGTAGATGTAATTTAATTGAATTGTAGAAGTTTGTAGGTGGAACATACAATTATAACCTCAATTGTAAGGATCAATATTAAGTTGCAGACTAGACTAATATCATCATAAATACCACAATTTTTAAAAGAATCTCCAACCCAACATAACAAAGACTAAACAACTTATTTTGAGCTTGAAGATGGTGCAATCAGTGCAATAAATATATTGATTTCAATGAAAATATTAAGTCTCTTCACTTGACCCTGAAAGTATCGAGTTAGCTGCACCCAATGGAAACAAATCAATCACAAACGTTGTCAATGCTTAATCCAGTGAGAGTAATAACAAATATTCATAAGAACAACCTGTTTGTAAAATGACTACACTGTCTGCGTTATTTTCTTTTGTGTGTTCTTGTGTTTCCTTTTTGTCCTTTACTATAAAATTTACTGCATGAAAAAAATATATATAACAATTGAAAATATGAAACATAATACAAAAACTTTGAAACCTTTTTGATTCTATATTTATGTTTCCTGTCAGACAGGTTATAGCCGCAAACAATAACATTTATGAACAAAATTTGGCACATAGTTACTTCCCACCAGGAATCTCATTGTTTCCGATCTTATCAGCCCATATGCTGCTTGAGTAGAAACTAGTGTGAGCTAAGAAGTCTATTAGTGGAGTCATTATTTTGCAGCCCTGGTAACCTCATGAGAGGATGAATGTGTGTACTCGAGGCTGGGATTGAATGCAGGGCATGCCATTGTGCGGTGCAGCTTGAGCTATGCTTACTCTGTGGTGCCCTTTATAGTTCATAGTTACTAGTCTATAAGCAATCTGTGCACCGTTTTTTCGTAGACGTTACATAAAAAAGCTATAATAGCAGTTTAGAGTTTGGATTAGTCATAATTGTATAAAGGCTCATTACGCAAAAATATCTTAGAAATGGAACTTTTGTCTCTTTAATTTTGAGTTTAATAGAGAAGAAATTATATACTATAGTGTATTGTACTAAATTTATGCCACATTGAGGAAGTGGATGGAATAAACAAATGCTACTCTGTGTGATATTGATCCATGGAGCTGGCTTCCAGCAGAGGTGGTTTAGGAAATTCAATTGCAGACAGAGTAAGAGTGGATTACATTGATACTCCGTTGGAAAGCAAAAAAAACATTTGCTGTCTATTAAGAAACCTGGTAATATGGATGAAAAGCCAAAATAATTTGCATTTTTCTACAATTTTTCTTCTACATTTCAAAGTATAAAGGGATCCTCTTGACATTAGCTGATTCCTCTGAATTGCCACACAGGCAAATATAAGGTTCAATGCACACCAACATATTTTTTTTTCATTTGCTAACTTTAAAAGGGATTGTCTGGGGACGATAAACCTCCATTGGTATTCACCTCCATTGGTGCACCTGCTCTCCTCTGACTCCAACCTGCTACAACAGAAATTCAGTAGCTGGCATGTGGCTGTAGTTGGGACGGCTCTGCAGGCCTATGTAAACAAAAAGAGGGTGGGGAAGGTATAAAGGGAGCTCTAATGAAGGTGAGTATTAGTATTTTTTTTTCTTAAGCCCCCTAGGCATATATCAATTTTCTTTTTGTCACCTGACAACTCCAGTAATTCAACAGAGTCTTTGGGCTCATACTGAAACACATCCAGGCCTCTCATAAACACGTACATAGAGTCCGCCATAACAACCTCCTGCGGCAGAGAGTCCCATAGTCTCAGTCTCAGTAAAGAACCTTTGTATATGGAAATGGTAAAATCACCTCCCCTCTAGGCGTAGAGTATGCCCCCTAACTATAGTTATTGTAGCATTGCCACTCTTCTTGTTGTAGAGGATGACCTGTCTCTATGGCAACTGTCTCTCCTCTAGGTGTAGGAGATGCCCCCTGTCTATGGTGATGGTAGATC
The DNA here is from genome assembly GCA_019512145.1 of Engystomops pustulosus. NCBI lineage: Eukaryota > Metazoa > Chordata > Amphibia > Anura > Leptodactylidae > Engystomops > Engystomops pustulosus. The sequence continues at coordinate 46,916,631 of CM033641.1, read as the reverse complement.
CACCTCTCCTCTAGGTGTAGAGGAAGCCCCCTGTCTATGGAGATGATAAAACCACCTCTCATATAGGCATAGAGGATGCCCCCTGTCTATGGTGATGGTAGAACCTTCTCTCCTCTAGGTGTAGAGGATGCCCCTGTCTATGGTGATGGTAGAATCGCCTTTCCTCTAGCTGTAAAGGATGCCCCCTGTCTATGGTGATGGTAGAACCACCTCTTCTCTCGGTGTAGAGGATGCCCCCTGTCTATGGTGATGGTAGAACCTTCTCTCCTCTAGGTGTAGAGGATGCCCCTGTCTATGGTGATGGTAGAATCGCCTTTCCTCTAGCTGTAAAGGATGCCCCCTGTCTATGGTGATGGTAGAACCACCTCTCCTCTAGGTGTAGAGGATGCCCCTGTCTATGGTGATGGTAGAACCGCCTCTCCCCTAGGTGTAGAGGATGCCCCCTGTCTATGGTGATGGTAGAACATCTTCTCCTCTAGGTGTAGAGGATGTCCCTGTCTATGGTGATAGGTATAGGTATAAAAGGTATAGGCCTAGGTATAAAAAGATCTCTGGCGAGATCCATGTAGTGCCTGTTCAGGTATTTGTATATTTTAATGAGGTCTCCCCTCAGTCGTCTTTTTTCTAATCGGAATAACCCCAAATGTTGTAATATGTCATTGTATTCTAGTCCCACCATTCCCCAAATAATCTTTTTTGCTCTCCTCTGCACCAGTTCCAGTTCTACGATGTCCCTTTTTATACACTGGTTCCCAAAACTGTGCACAATATTCCATGTGTGGTCTGACCAGGGATTTCTGCCACACAGGCAAATATAAGGTTCAATGCACACCAACATATTTTTTGTTCATTTGCTAACTTTAAAAGGGATTGTCTGGGGATGTCTTATATTCACCTCCATTGGTACACCTGCTCTCCTCTGACTCCAACCTGCTACAACAGAAATTCAGTAGCTGGCATGCGGCTGTAGTTGGGACGGCTCTGCAGGCCTATGTAAACAAAAAGAGGGTGGGGAAGGAATAAAGGGAGCTCTAATGAAGGTGAGTATTAGTATTTTTTTTTCTTAAGCCCCCTAGGCATATATCAATTTTCTTTTTGTCACCTGACAACTCCAGTAATTCAACAGAGTCTTTGGGCTCATACTGAAACACATCCAGGCCTCTCATAAACACGTACATAGAGTCCGCCATAACAACCTCCTGCGGCAGAGAGTCCCATAGTCTCAGTCTCAGTAAAGAACCTTTGTATATGGAAATGGTAAAATCACCTCCCCTCTAGGCGTAGAGTATGCCCCCTAACTATAGTTATTGTAGCATTGCCACTCTTCTTGTTGTAGAGGATGACCTGTCTCTATGGCAACTGTCTCTCCTCTAGGTGTAGGAGATGCCCCCTGTCTATGGTGATGGTAGATCCACCTCTCCTCTAGGTGTAGAGGAAGCCCCCTGTCTATGGAGATGATAAAACCACCTCTCATATAGGCATAGAGGATGCCCCCTGTCTATGGTGATGGTAGAACCTTCTCTCCTCTAGGTGTAGAGGATGCCCCTGTCTATGGTGATGGTAGAATCGCCTTTCCTCTAGCTGTAAAGGATGCCCCCTGTCTATGGTGATGGTAGAACCACCTCTTCTCTCGGTGTAGAGGATGCCCCCTGTCTATGGTGATGGTAGAACCTTCTCTCCTCTAGGTGTAGAGGATGCCCCTGTCTATGGTGATGGTAGAATCGCCTTTCCTCTAGCTGTAAAGGATGCCCCCTGTCTATGGTGATGGTAGAACCACCTCTCCTCTAGGTGTAGAGGATGCCCCTGTCTATGGTGATGGTAGAACCGCCTCTCCCCTAGGTGTAGAGGATGCCCCCTGTCTATGGTGATGGTAGAACATCTTCTCCTCTAGGTGTAGAGGATGTCCCTGTCTATGGTGATAGGTATAGGTATAAAAGGTATAGGCCTAGGTATAAAAAGATCTCTGGCGAGATCCATGTAGTGCCTGTTCAGGTATTTGTATATTTTAATGAGGTCTCCCCTCAGTCGTCTTTTTTCTAATCGGAATAACCCCAAATGTTGTAATATGTCATTGTATTCTAGTCCCACCATTCCCCAAATAATCTTTTTTGCTCTCCTCTGCACCAGTTCCAGTTCTACGATGTTCCTTTTTATACACTGGTTCCCAAAACTGTGCACAATATTCCATGTGTGGTCTGACCAGGGATTTCTATAAGGACAAAACTATGTCCTTATAAAGAGAATTATGTCTGTACTACTTAAGAACAGTTTGACCCACTTCTACATACAATTCATTGTTAAAGTTAGATTGCTTGTCAAACATACATCTTCTGCATGATTATCCCCATGTCCTTATACCCTGTTATAGCTTTTGGCTCTTAAAGGAAACCTGTCACCAGGGACCTCATTTTCACTAAAGACAGATTATAAAAGCCCATGACACCTGCATTGCAAAAATGCCTCTCTGCCTTTTCTAAGCATTGGCATTACAATATAATTGTGTGTTATAACTTACCTTGCATCCTGACAAAATCCTGGGGTAGTCACAGGGGTTGGGCTTTGGTTTGGATGCATTTCAAAAAAACAACATGTGACTTGTCTGAGCTGCAGGCTGCCTCCATCTTTGTGCTCCTGTACAGCTCCTCAGCTGTACAGGAGCACAAAGTAGGGGGCCAAGCTCTGTGGAGTGAGTAACACAGACAAGCCACATGTTTTTGAAAAGTTATCTGGTTATCTACAATCCGTCGTAGGTATGAAAGGTATTTTGGTTACATATTGTCTATTTATGTATTTATGCTTTACAATCTCGTAAAGCATTTTTTCATACAGGTTTGCATAAACAACCTACCAGAGTTGTCATTTAGTTTCTCTAATGTTCCTATGTTGCTTTATACTCCAGATGAGTGGATTTTGTGTGACATCATTTTGGATTGAGTTGGACAGTTTACTTTGGTGCAAAATCAATTTAAGCATTTTTGACTGCAGTTTTCGGTGCTTTAGGGGGTTTGGTTTGTAGACGCAATCAATGGATAGGAGTGGGTGTAGAAGTAGAACATTCACTGATTCACATGTATGCCAGCTTATAAAAGCCTCTCGTATTATGTAAAACCTGGAGAGGTTGTCAACAAGTGACTACATCTCTTCTGTCTGAGTAATACGATTGTTTAAATATAAAATATTCATTTTGGAAATATTTTATCCACTAATATTCTCCTTGTCTGCAAACATTGCAAACATTCAAGTGAAGTTTCACTGTAAGGGGTGTCTGTTATATCTAGATAGAAACCACAGGGAAGATTTAATTGCTATAGTAATTTCTGAGCCTACACTAGATCTGAAAACATTCTATTAAGAGATGTTGCCGGAACAGACAGCGATGAGCTGAAGATGTGATTAATGAGAAGGGCAAAGATGTCCTAAGGGACTCGGAACTGTACTTGTGTTTAAGACATCTTTGTTTGAGTTCAGCTGGTGCAGTCATTTAGAGATTTAGGAAAATCTTATGAGGATTTTGTTACATTATTTAACAGGAACCACAAAATAGTTTTTCTTTAGTCTGGAGTAGCCATGTTTATCTATCGCCATGGGACCATTACTGCCCTGCCATGGAGGACCCCAGTTGTAGATATGGAATACAAAAAATGAGCAAAGTCTAAACTGACCCTACTCTTAGGAATACTAAGTAGACAACGCAATGGGATGAGGCTCCTTATGCAGCTACCATATTTTTCAGACTATAAGGCTCACAAAAAATCCTTTGATTTTCTCAGAAATCAAAGGTGTACCTTATAGTCCAGTGCACATTATATATGAACCATACTTACAGACAACAGGAGCCTTGAACTGTGCACAGGTCTGCCACCTGCTGGTCATTCATCCTTATAATCGGTGAGCCTTATATATGAACCTAGATGTTTTAGCAGGCATTTATTGATGGAGCGCCTTATAATCCGGTGCACCTTATAGTCCGAAAAATATAGTAATTATCTCATAGATAGAAAATTGTAAGAAAGAAGAACAAAAAAGAATTGTAAGGGACACTTCCCTATATAAAGTGTACCATGATGCAGGATCTGGCCTTTTTATGGTCTTCTTATCCTAAAAAAGGGATTTTTAAAAATTTACTAATAACCTGCAAGTTCTCCAGGGAGCCCTCCAGGCTCTTGTCGCACAGACAACACTTGTAATCACAAGTCAGTTGAAGGGGTTGAAGGGCTTTTCTTCCAAGTGCACTAGCCGTTATTATCACAGAGAGTAATCAGAGCCATGTAATACTAACGGCTCGTGCATGTCCATCACATGACCCTGGACAGATTTCTACCAAGAGGAAGTAAACATGGAAGCTTTCTATTGCAGGACAGCAAGCAGAGATCTAGGAAACCGTAAGAAATTGATAAAGAAAGCATATGCTAAAATTGTCTAACTTTTCATTACACAAATTACATCAATTATTTGATGAAAGTGGACACCCCCTTTAAGGCTGAGCCTGCTCCATAAGCAGCAGGTGTTAGCTACATTAAACAGCTTATACCATGGTGGAGACCTGGGATTAGTGTTAACCCCATCAAATGCAATGGCGGCACTAATGCCACATGGGTGTCATTGGAGGAGGGGGGGGGGTTGTTGACTGGTTTATATGGCAGGCAAGACCCTATTAATATTATTATTAGTAGTATTATTATTATTGGAATTATTAGTTGTTTAATAAGTGAATAGACCCCTACGATTACCCTAGGGCGGATTTTATTGCAGAAATATCTATCACTGAAAAATGTAATCCCCTGAATGAGATGGGTGGGGGAGCTGCAGAAATTTTGGTAACAAACTGCATTGTATGAACCCACCCCAAATGCTTGCTTTCAAAGAAATGGAACCTATTTCACATCTGTAGGAAATTCTGTTCCAATCTGATCTAGTATACTACGTGTTATACTGCAGTCTGACTATTAGAATGGAAATTGTAGCAGTCTTTTTTTTCTACAAAATGTTGTAAATTACAAATACAATGGTACTCATGGCATGACCAGCTAAATTGTTTTTTCTTTGTGCGAACAAATTAGATTTTCTATTCTCCAGCAGTGATTGAACAAATTCAATAATGGAGATTACAAATTAAATACAAGCATATGTTTTCATTCCTATGGAGGATTTATAAAAAAAATATTCACTGGAGAATGGACTTGTATATCTCATCTTAACCCACACCCTGGACATTTCAAATATTCAGTACAGTTTCTACATTTTGTAAGAAGTAACATAGTTTTTATATGGATAATTGAAGTGTAAAAATTAATATACAAAACACATCTACATTAAATTTTAGAGGATTTCCAATACCCTATTGATTGTTTCCTTTAGTTAAGCTAATAATGTATTTTATCGAAATTACATAAAAAACTTTTTCAATTAAAATTACAGATTACACTGTAACACGTATTTATTTGTAAATGGTTTTATGTTATGCTATGTTTATGTGGAAATAAATTACCAAAAAGTTATTAAAAAAACCATATAGTGGAGACATCCTAATTTAGAGATTTTTTTCCTACATATGCTCAGAGCAGATAAGCATGTTAACCTCAAGGCATATAATGTACTCCATTTGTAAGTACAGCTTATTTTTATTTAAGTGGGTGTTTAAACATATGGCCATAAATTATTTGTATGCGGAGAACATCACTCTTTTGCAGATTTTATTAAGAGTTTTTTCTCTGGAGTGTGCATAATGAACATACTGGGGGTCATTTACTAAGGGCCCGAATCGCGTTTTTCTGGCGGGTTGCGCAAATTTTTCAGTTTTGCGCCGATTTTCCCTGTATTGCCCCGGGATTTTGGTGCACACGATCGAATTGTGGCGCATCGGCGCCGGCATGCATGTGATGGAAGTCGGGGGGGCCTGGCCGTACGAAAACCCGACGGATTCGGAAAAACCGCTGCATTTTAAAAAAAAAAGAGTGTCACTGGACACGCGCTTACCTGCACTTGGCCCGGCTTGGTGAAGTTCAGTGCATTCCGAGAAACTTCAGGGCAGCAGCGACACCTGGTGGAGGTCGGAGGAACTGCCTTAGTGAATCCAGGCAGAACCCGAATCCTCCGCAGAGAACGCGCCGCTGGATCGCGAATGGACCGGGTAAGTAAATCTGCCCCACTGTACTGTAGGTCAAGAAGAAGTGTAAAGCAATGGAAACCAGTGCAAAAACCTATATTGATTTGTAGGGTTTATCTTACTCCACTATACTATTATATATTACATACACTAGACTACTACATACTTACGTACTACATAATGCTATTTATTATAATGATTAGGTCTGGGTTTTCATAGAGAATTGTATGAATAAATTAATGGCTTATTTGGAGACAGAGTAATAAAGTGATAACTAGCAGGGTTCCCAGCTTAGAAATCCCATTTGGACAATTCTAAAGGTCAAACTTTTCCCTGCAGGGATTTGCCTATAAACGCATCCCACAGCCCAGTTTTATGTGAAGCTGCACTGTATGCTGCAACACAAAACTGTGCCCCTAAAGGGCGTACCTGTACAAGATTCACACCGGCCACCACACGGAAGTGCTGATGTAATTGTGGTGCAGGCCCGTTTACATAAGTGCACTGAAAAAGAATTGATTCTTGAGAACATGCGCCGCTCTAAATAACTGGTGGCGTGGGGTCGGAGAATGATCGAAACTGGCAGGCATGTTGTTTCCTCCCCGTCCAGAAAACCAACAGAGAAGCAATACTATGAATCTCCCCAATGTATCTATTAGAAGTTGGATTGTTTAATTTTGGTTAAGGATTCTTAATAATAACATCCAGATGTTTAGCTGAAAACTATTTGTGCTGAGCATACTTTCTTGGTTAGCTACAGTCTACACAGATGTAGACATTGCAGATGTAACGGAATTTAACTTGTCCCAAGGTGAGGTTAGTCCTTCCATAGTCTTCCAAATCACTAACTTACTATAGCAATAAATCCATTACAGTCATAAACAGGTCAATGATAAAGTGGACTCTTCCGTATCTGTATGTAACAGTTCTACATTATCCCATCTTGATCAACATGATTTTTACTGCGCCTAAAGGGTTTACCAGGCGAAAGATCAGTTCAAAATGCAGGGAGTGGGGAGTAACTGAGGGGGGAGAGGGGGTGAGTCAAAAGAGTGCGAGATGCAAATTTTTGGCGGTGGATTTTTTCAAACAAAGTTTTCAAGTTTTGAACAAGCCCAATTGAGTCTGCTGATTCCTAATTGTAAGGAAGCTCATAACTGCAAGGGGTGTTAGTCAGGGGGTTGCTAGGTTCAAAGATCCGGGGCCTGCGCCCCCAATCTTTTGGCGGTGCCCGGATCTCCTCTCTCTCTTCACGATCCAATTCTCTGGACACTAGTGAGACAGGCACAGTGTTCACTGCTTTCCCTGCAGGACCTGTGAGAGTCACAATCACATGACTGCAGGGGGAAGCAGTGCACGGAGCTGCAGTGTGAGTGAGGTGAGAGGGAGAACATAGGAAGATCTATATGGGCACATGACAGGGGGATTATATGGGGCACATTACAGGGAGATCTATATGGGGCACATAGCAGGGGATATATATGGGGCACATTACAGGGAGATCTATATGGGCAATAGCGGGGGATATAATGGGGCACATTACAGGGGGATCTTTGTGGGCATGACAGGCGGATCTGTGTGGGGACATTACAGGGGATCTGTGTGGGGCACATTACAGGGATCTGTGTGGGGCACATTACAGGGGGATCTGTGTCATGGGCACATTACAGGGGGATCGGTATGGGCACATTACAGGGGCTGTATGGGGGACATTACAGGGGGATCTGTATGGGGACATTACAGGGGATCTGATATGGGGCACATTACAGGGGGATCTGTATGGGGGACATACAGGGGATCTGTATGGGTGACATTACAGGGGGATCTGATGGGGACATTACAGGGATCTGTATGGGGCTCCTACAGGGGGGATCTGTATGGGGCACATTACAGGGGAATCTATGTGGCGCACTACAGGGGATCTGTATGGGCACATTACAGGGGACCTGTATGGGGCACATTACAGGGGGTATCTGTGTGGGCACATTACAGGGGTATCTGTGTGGGGCACATACAGGGGTATCTGTGTGGGCACATACAGGGGGTAATCTGTGTGGCACATTACAGGGGGGATCTGTGTGGGCACATAACAGGAGGATCTGTATGGGGCTCCTTACAGGGGGATCTGTATGGGGCACATTACGGGGGATCTATGTGGCACACTTTACAGGGGGATCTGGGGAGGCACATTCAGGGGGGCTGTGTGTGGGGCACATTACTGGGGGACATTACAGGGGGGGATGTGTGGGGCACATTACTGGGACATTACAGGGGGGATGTGTGGGGCACATTATGAGGGAGATACAAGGGGGCTGTGTGTGATATTACAGGATGGATGTGTGGGGCATTACTGGGGGCGTGTGGTCATTACAAGGGACTGTGTGGGAGACGTTACTGGGGGTTGTGCGAGGACATTACTGGGGGGCTGTGTGTTCACATGGCAGTAGGAAGAGCCTAGGTTTGATCTCACATAGTCTCCAGTTGAAATGCGTGGGATGGATAACGAGCGCCTGGTGTCTGTATTTGTTTAAATGCAATCGTATGCGCGAAACCTTTAGGGTGATGTTACACGTGGCATTTTAACAGTTTTTTGGCCCGTTTTAAGTAATGGACTGAAAACGCATGAATAAAACCGACACCGGACAGCGGTTCAAAACGGCACGTGTGCACCACCCTAATAGTGAAGTGGACATGTCACCAGCAGTCACTAGATGTAACAAGTAGGGATTTTCGGTGTTTCTGTAGCTGTACATACCCTCAGTAAAGTTGTTATTGGCACACCAAATGTGAGGGAGTTATGTACAGCATTACTGAAAGTGCGATACACATGCATTGGGGCCCGTTCCCCTGATCTTTTCCACCCTAGCAACACCCCTGGTGTTAGTATTAAGAAAAATCTTCAATCCTTTAGTAATTAAATGAATAGTTAAAGGAAATCTATCACAAGGGTAAAGGATTGTAAACAGAACACTTTCATGCCCCCTTTGTCTGCTTTTTCTGGGATGTCGCCAGAGCCTCTCTGTGCTTTAGCTATGCATGTCGTACCTGTCAGGAGCACTTTCCCCCTCATACTGTGTGCAGAAACTTCCTCGCGTCTGTGAGGTTGTGCTGAGGAGTGAGAGGGGTTGTGGGTAGCTCTTGTGGCTCATTAGTGAAATTATAAAAGATGATTTAGAAGGAAGGACCATGGATACAGCATTCTAAGAAGACTAACACATGTGTCGCTTGGCACGCGCTTACCGCAACCGCAACGGAGGTGAACTCCAGTGACTCCGACGGACTTCAGCGCAGCAGCGACACTGGTGGACATCGGGCGTACTACCTTAGTGAATTTCCGCGACGCTGGATCGCGACAGGACCGGGTAAGTAAATCTGCCCCATTGCCTTGATCTACAGTAAGTGTCCCTATGAGTAAGTGTGTTTTTTGTATACACATCACAATGGCTGTATGAGGGTACTAAGTTGCAATTCACTTTTTTATATGGTTTCTATAAAATCATGAAATTCATTGGGTTTAATTTCAGTCTGCTCCAAAAAGCGCCTCTGACACATTTTATCAACTTTTATTTTAAAACTGCTTGGTGAAATGAGAGCTGAGCTCTGATTGGCTGCCATAAGCAACTAGAACAGTTTTGCTCTCAGACACTTCTGATAAATCTCCCCTTCAGTCCATAATGAAAGACATTCACAGCTTTGTACATAATTCCCAAATACCGGCAAATAATGAACATGCTACAGTGTTTTGTAAATTGCGGAGCAGAACAGTGTGTGGTACATTAAAAACAAGTGATGATCGGCCGCTCCTGCAGTGGTAATCCAATAAGACATCCAGTATCTGATAACTCTTGTACAATCAGCAGAATGGTCATCATTATAGGATCCATAAGAGAAAATTACATTTGTGCAGGCTATTTTTTCATATTTGATCAACATGCAGTAAGTACCTACTTATAGTTATCATCTTATTCATTTAGTGCGTTTAGTTATCCACAAAGACAATTGTATCTGTTACTTAGAGCTGAGAATCTATCATTTTGATGAAGGGAATGTACAGTATATTTACGTTGGATATGAAGAACTACTTTGAGTTGCTTTGCAAGAACGGTTCACATGTCATATGTACACCCCCAAACATTGGAACCTCTAAAATGATGGAACAGGACTCAATTAAAATAGAATTGGTTTAATTATTAGAAACATGTTTACTAGAAACACTGTGTGCTATGTGTGTGTTAGTATACTTTCCTGAATGTAATCTAATCTGTGAACCAGACGGTTAATCTGGTGTCATCCATACTATAGAAATTTCATTTTGTTATGTGTCCCTCTAAAGACTTTAATAGCATCATGCATCTGTAATAGTCCATTAAAACAATACATTTCTCTTAATGCGTCAAATCAGTAGGGTTCAAAGGTCAACAAAAAGTCATGTGACCAGCTGAAATCTAAATTCTAAGTCTAAAATCTAAAATTGCAGAAAATATCGGTAGAATGTTTCTAAGGCCCCTTTCACACATGCTTGGGTGCATATATCGAATATACTCCCATTCACGGTCTAGGCACCGTATTTATAGCCTGGCATTGTGTCTGCTATGGAGAGGAGAGGGTTGCAGCACCCCCCCTCCTCCTCTCTAGCTCGATGCCCCATGTATATCATTTTATCATGAACAGATAAAATACTTGCTCCAAATATGACATAAACCTACACAGTCTATCAAATAATAAAAATACCAAGAACGTAGCATTACATTCCAAACTCATATTTTATAGTTCTTAAAAACAGTAATCATGTCATTAGGACTAAAAACCCCATAAAATCAAGAGTAGAATATAAAGTGTGGAAAGAGGTCCTCCAATATATAATAAAGTATTCAATGTTAATTACTAGAAAAAGCAATCAGCTGATATAAACCCATACAAGTGACAGTGCTAGTGCATATTAACAATTCATAAACAGTTACCAACCAGACTGCATATCGGACCGAGGACCCACAAGTTACCAGACCACCACAGACCCCAACGCACGTTCTTCGTCGCTTCTCAAGGGGCTGTGGGCTTGGTAATGAGCCGGCTATAAAAGGCACAAAGGGTGGAGCCAAATGAAATAAACCAATCAGCTGTATTTGTCCTTCTCAAAGGGGGGATGTACTTACTATGCTTGTGTTTGTCGTATCACCCCATAATGGCTCAGTCTGTGCTTCTGATTCAAAGCGCCTCCCCATATCGTCATATCCACTTGACGAGTCTGGGATGGAGCGCAAACCTTACACCCTACTTCACTTCCAAATATGACATATCAGGGTTACAGCAGGTAGTGAGAAGGAAACGCAACTCTAAAGTCAGGCAATGGGGAAAAAATACACCACAGAGTTGCACACACCGCAACACCACATTTATTAAACTGAAGATTTTCAAAAGAATGCAAATTTAATCGCAAAACTACACCACATAAAAAGTGGTGTATGTGGGTCCGTTGCTACTACGGGGGAAGTTTTTGCTAAAATTGGTGCAGTTTATTCCCATAGAGCACAATGGTGGAAACCTGCCAGACAACTGCTCAAAATCCTACTTATGATAAATCTCCCCAAAATGTGCAAGATTTTTTAAAACCCTCAACACAAAATTGTTTAATTTCTGTCAGTTTAGATTTAGTATTTTCAAGTATAACTTCACATCCTTCAATGTATCAACATTGGCGAGTGTTTGACTTCTCCAGGACACTAAATTGCTATGTAACTTGGTTTATTTTAGGGTCAGTGTCTTATAAATTTTCTTTTAAACTCTTGTTCTTTTTTCTCAGCAGTAACTACTAGTAGCTACTTTATTCAAAATCTCATAATCACTTTTCTTCCATCTCCGCCATGGGGACTTGTAACTCCTCCTGAGATGTCGTAGGTCACCTTGATGCTCTTTCCGTGTTGCAAATCTTCAATATTAATGATGACTGGGGTTTTTCATAGTATCTCAGAGTTAGCTTTGTTTTTTGAGTTTTCTTTGTAGTGTTTTCTTTATTGTAAAATTCATCCTTCTTTTGTATAGTTTGATGATTCTAGACGGAAAGTGTTTTCTATTGATTAGGTGACCAACCTTGGGGGGAGTGGAACCCTTGATATCACAGAGGAGCATTAGCTAACCCTATTGTATAGGGGATGTTCCTAGTTGCAGCAGTTCACCACCCATTCAAGTGTATTTCTGCTTAGGGCTTTGTATGTTGCGCGTAGCCACCAATCTGATATTGACCCTTCATTCCTTCATGAATAAGTAGAAGAATCCTTAAGTTAAATTGGGCAGGATAAACAAAAGTGGAGATCTGACTGTCATAAAAATTTTGAAAAAAAATCAGAAGATAAAATTGCAATAAAACAAACAATCTCATACACTTGTCATGTGGACTCATCTGACCCATAGAATCATTAGAAAGGCAAATATTTCCCCGTAAATATGCCGGTAATGTTTTATACATAACATACATTTTTCTTTAGACAGAGAATCAATATTGTACATGATATCAATCACATTATAGTAATATATCAGCACCACCATCTTCCACCTAGGGATTGGAGCGGTGAATACGAGCCTGTCTTTTATGGATGTAACTTATTGAACAACACCATATTTGATAACCTAATTGCCTCTGGGAGCATTTCCATAACTCTTTACATATAATGTCTTGAGTTATGAGCATCTTGTTTTATGAAATTCTTTGATGAAGGTTTTAGGTTGTCCATTTCAGTTCTCTAATGTATACCCTACTATTTAGTCTACATATTTAATGGGTACCCTACCTTTTAACAAACTGCATTCAAAAATCAATAGTAGTGAGAGTTTGTGAGAAAAACACTATTTATGGACGTCATCTGACTTGAGAGCCGCCTTATTTTTTAAAGGTTTGCCACATTACAGGCAACCGAGATTGTGGGTTCAAACTAGATTTTCTTCTCTTTGCTCCTAACTTCTACTCCCCATCTTCTCTATATAGATTTTTTATGAACTTCTGTTCATCGTGTCCTAGCACAATGGTAATCATCACTGCTGTCAGTATGAAAGAGGAGAAGAAGGAATAGAGCGAGGTAGAAGGAGCCTAATGTATGTCTAATGGAAAATAGGAGTGTCAGCATTGATGATGATATTGTTAATAGAAAAAAAAAATAAAAAAACTAACTTTTAATGAGGCATGTAAAAAGACTGGTAAAAGGCGAAAAAGCCTGTGACGCATTTCGTTAATACGACTAAGGATTAACCTTAAAGCCTTTTCTCCTTTTTACTATGTTTTACTATGTGCACATGGCTTTTTTACATGCCTCTTAAAAGTTAGTTTTATGGTTTTCTACATTTTTTCTATTAAGAATAATATCATATTTCAATGCTGGAGTACTAGTTTTTTTGTACTTACATCCCACGGAACTGCTTCTCCTTCTCGTGCAGTTGAAATGGCACCTCTAATTATGGTATATTATGGTGATTACCTTCTTTTGGTATGTCTAATGTAGATTATCAGTTTAAATTACACACAGAAGACAGAACGGGGCCGTCTTTTTTTAAACATTGAAGTCAATGAAAATAGATAAAAATGGAAAGTCTTCCGTTTACATCCGGGTACATTCACACATGTATGCCCACGTATGCCGTAGCCGGCTGGGCATACCGCAGCACGCTGGAGAGGAGAGAGGACAGCACCGTTAAGTCCCCCCGATGGTCGTGTGTCTGCACCCTAAGGAGAAATGTTCTAAGGAGGGGGAAAAATCAGACAGAAATTCATTTTAAGGTCCTTTTATATTGCGAAAGTACATTTATTTCTGATCATTGTCTTGTTATATATTTGTGGAATAAAGAGCCATATACAGGCAGTCCACGGGTTACGTACAAGATAGGCTCTTTAGGTTTGTACTTAAGTTGAATTTGTATGCAAAATAGAACAGGTATATTTTATAATTGTAGCTCCAGACCAATTTTGTTGTCCTTGTGACATTGGATTTTTAAATTTTATGCTGTCATGGAACAAGGATTATCGATAAAGTTTCATTTTAGACACCTTACAGTGTATCATTGCCACTTGGGACTAAAGTAAAGCATCCAGAGATCTTCACCAGAGGTCACAGAGGCAGAGAGGTGCATCTGTAACTAGGGGTCATCTGTTGTCCTTAAGTTAGGGACTGCCTGTATTAATTAATAATATTAAAGTTTTGAATGTTCTTATGTAATAGATAGTTGGGTTTTTTTAGACCTGGTCATTCAGTCATTTTTGATTTTAGATAACTAGCTGGTGTTTATCTGTATTTAGTGCAGATAAGACCTTTGATCACTATATAGCTGGTATAGTATTATATAGTATAGGAATTTCGTTTATCTTTCAGAAACTCCACCATTCATCACCTTAGGGTTGAGATAAGAGAAACTTTATAAGTCTCATCTTGTCATATTACTATCTGAATACAGTAGGGTAAAGCAGTGTGATGAAATCATGTGTGCCCACCCTACCCATCTGCCATCTCTGAATGTTTTGTACTACACTGAGCAGCATAGCTCTGCAGCTGTTGCATTGGCTTGGGATACAGTTTTGGATAATGTAGATTCCAGGAACATGTAATCACTTCCTAGGTGAGCATGTGCTCTATGTAGTTATTAACATTGGATGCTAAAGGCATGTCAAAGTACTGTAGTTACGATCTGATGACATTTTCTGGGGTATCGATAAATGTTTAATCATTGTAATCTTGCAATATCTACAAAAATGTAGTGAAGATCTCCTAGATGTCCTCATTTTACTGACTTAACAACTTTTTCTGCAAGCAATAGCAGAATATTTGCACCATAATTTAAGGCATTGAACATTTTGCCTTATTCTTTTTATTGTTGTTGATCTTGTTATTATGTTGATCAGGATTTTAGTAGTCCAGAAGTAGCATACAAACCGACCCCTTCAGATGCGGTGTCGTAAAAGGGATATACTCTGTATCACAAATGAGTGAATTACCAAAATAAATTTGTTAATTAATTTTTTCAAATCCTTTCATTTTCCCGCACCCATCCTAACCTGTAGCTAGCCCCGATTTACAAAGAATTCACCCGAATTCATACTAAATCAATGAATCAACAATTACATTTCTAATCTCTAGAATGTATGTACAAATAAGCAAACATATAGGGGGGATTTAACATACCCTGTCATACCTTGCCGCTCCCTCCGCACCTGATATACTAGGTTAATTATCTGATAATTCCGGTCAGTGACTGCACTTCCAGGCAGTTGTATGCCTGGCCATGCCGGTTTTAGAATTGCGCCATAAAGTGGGCATGAATGGGCATTTCTTCCCTGTGCTGCCCAATCTGCTGTCTGACATGGCCCCTTCACGTCCCTCTATGCCACTTAGTCTCTCTATGCCCAAGTGGCATAAGTCAGAAAATAATCCCAATTCCTGGTCTGCTCCAAGAATTATGATTATTTAGTCTGTATGTCTGAAACATGGGAGAAAATTTATTAAAACTGTCGGTGAAAAGACCAGTACACCATAATTCTGCCCCGGATAAATCAAGCTGGATGATTTACTGGTGGAGTGTAAGACTGTGGACTAAATCAGCTATTAGTTGTTCTAGTTTATGCCAGAATTTTGTGGTGCACGGCTCAAATTTTTATGGCGGCGCCAAAACTAAGCCATGCCCCTTTCCCCAAAGGCCACACCCTTTTATCAGACAAAACTGTCTGAAATAGGCCTTAACCCGTAGTAAATGCAGCGCAGTGGAATTACACTTAAGGGTCTATTCACATTACACTGAAAGCCCTGTGTTAGCTCCAGCATCATATCCATCACGTTTTAGATCAACAGATCGATAGATGTTATTAAAAACATCATATCTGATATTTATGATTCTGATCTTGTTCAGTAGTGATTAGTGTGATAGCGCAAAGTGTGGCCCGTTTAAGCTCAACCCCCATCCTTGGATTAAAGCTTGTGATTGGTAACTTTTCATTGCCTCTGGCAAAGTCGCCAGCAGTTAAAATGCTCTGCCGCATTTTGGGGAGGGTCGTCACTTCCCTCACGTCAAGGGACAGCGACGACCCTCCCCAAAATCGGTCCCAGTGGGTGTTACTGATTTGTATCTGGATGTGGTCCCCATGCTGCACTCAGAAAGCTATTTTAAATTTCATGTGTCATCATGATAGAGTAACTATTGGGGATTATTTACTAAGGATTGCAGATCGCACTTTCATCGGACTGTGCACCGTTTTTGGGATTGGACTGCTTGACAGGTATTTAGCAAGTGTCTGCGCTGGGATTGTGTCACACACGATCGTTTTTTGGCGCAGCTTTGCTGGCTTCATGCGGCACAAATTGGGGGGGGGGGTGTCTGGGCTCATGATCTTAGTATAAAGTGCTCCATGACTCTTTGCTATGCAATACATATATATACATATGAACTGAAACACCATAGAAACAAAATATGATTCATACACATTTTAGAATGTTAGTGACTGCATGCTTAAGATAATATTATTTGTCTGTATATATTAACCAAAACATTTCTAATGTTAAACTCAATGTTTTTTTTTTTGCTTTGTACATTAACGTCAAAAAAGGTCAAAATATATCAATTAGACATTTCCTTAACTGTGATTTTACTTTTTATTGTTCTTCTAGATTAAGGATTTTCCTTCCTGTTAATTTCACCTTGTATCTCTGTATCTGTTTGTTTGAAGGTTGCTTCGAATGCTGCATAAAATGCCTTGGGGGTATTCCGTATGCATCATTGATTGCCACTATCTTGCTCTATGCCGGGGTTGCACTGTTCTGTGGCTGTGGTCACGAGCTCTATCGGGCACTGTCAACATTCTGCAACCTATTTGAAATGGCAAGAAGTGCCGGGGACACACTTGACGTCTTTACCATGTGAGTCATAGTATCCAAATATAACTATGTATCTGCAGAAGTATAATAAATGTACAGATTAGTTTAATAAACCAAGTGGATGCTTGTGTCTACCTGTCTATGTCTCTGATATTATTGATACTGGTATTATTTGTTGCACTGACCTGTGTGTGTTCACTGACCCTGTGTGTGTTCCTCACCATTTTGTATTTCCCTAGGGCTACACTGGAATAGAATCAGATATAGTCACTCTATTAACTTGTCTATGGCACTGACGGAAGTAGCCAGTACGCATTAAAGGAACCTGTCACCAGGGACCTCATTTTACTAAAGACAGGTTGCAGGACCCATCACGCTCATCACAACATCTGCCTTTCTGCATTTTCTAACATTTGCATACAATATATAACTTACCATGCACACGCCTATCACAACTTCTGCCTTTCTGCATTTTCTAAACATTTGCATTACAATATATAACTTACCATGCACACTGACAGAATCCTCTTTGTAGTCTTAGGGGTTGAGCTTTGGTTTGGATGCATTTCAAAAAACAACATGTGACTTGTCTGTGCTACTCGTCAGCTCTCAGCCCTTACCTTTGTGCTCCTGTACAGCTCCTCCCTCCTGCTCCTTCACAAAGTTCACAGCCTCGTGAGATGAATCACGAGAGGAGAAGCTGTACAGGAGCACAACTGGTGGGGCTGTGAGCTGAGCATCTACAGCACAGTCAAGTCACATTTTGTTTTTTGAAATGCAACCAAACCAAAGCCCAACCCCTTGACTACACAGATGATTCTGTCAGGGTGCAAGGTAAGTTATACACACAATTATATTGTAATGCAAATGCAGAAAGGCATGTGAAATGCAGGTGTGTCTTTAGTGAAAATGAGGTCCCTGGTGACAGGTTCCTTTAAGCTACATTTACAGTGCCATAGAGACATAGCAGAGAATAAAGCAGTTAGTACAACCACGCTTATCTATCATTGAGGTTATAACCAACCTACGTTCTGGTGATTTATAGGACACCTATCGATCAGCACATTGTTCTCTTTTAACAATATACAATGTTAACTTAGCCCTCGTAATTTATTTTTAACAACTTTTTCATTCGTCTATCCCACCCCCCATAATAGTCATTTTGAATTTTGCTACATCTGTACTGTATATGAGGTTGAATGAAATGAATGAAAAAAACAGCTGTTGTTTTCCACAAAGGTGCCACTCTGACTATGGGATGTATGTCACATTGTGACTTCTTTCCATTCACCTTTAATTAAGGATGTACTGTAAATGAAACAAATGCCAACATTTGTACAGTAGAAGCAACCTTTTTAATGTCATGTAAACCTCCCCTTTATAGCTCATGGTCTCCTCCTATATAGCACAGATACTTATGAATATATGTTTCTTTTCATAGCAGCTTGCATCATAGCCCTTGCCCTAGACTGTTATGGTCCTGGGAGACCTGTCCATATCTGCTGACTAGCCTTTACCTGGCATTTGAGCCCCTCTTAGCTATGTATGCCAATCATAAATGCCAAACATAGCATCTCGCCTCAGGATTAAGAATTTTTACAAGGGGGGAAAGGATACTGGTTGGTTAGACACTAGAACTAGATGTCTAGATGATAGGTTGGTCGAAATGTCTTGAATATGTGAATAATATAAATGGACTACAATGTTACTTTCCAACAGTTCGACTAACAGTGCTCCACCACTAAAAGATATTTCTCCTTCCACCCATTTAAATAAATGATTAATGCATTCAGGCTTCCTACATAAAGTCCATAAAGTTCTTTAAATCTCATATAACTTTTTTGTTTGATTGGTGAATGGCACAGTCCCACATACGTAGAACAGCATAGAGCAGTGGTGGCGAACCTATGGCACGGGTGCCAGAGGTGGCACTCGGAGCCCTCTCTGTGGGCACCCAGGCCATCACCCAGTTCACCATTTAGGACGCAATATCTTCTCCTGCAGTCAGAGGCAGCCCAGTACGTGCCACGTTCAGCGCTATTTTAAAGTGACTAGAAGTGTAGGAAGAGCAAGGAGGTGCTGACAGAGCTGGATCATTGTAGACCCTTCTCCGGATCTGTGATTTATCCTGTTGAGAGACCTTAGAGGGAAATTACTATACTAATCCTAATTTCTCCTTCTTTCTACTGTATTGGTGTCCTCAGGGCGCAAATATGTTTGAAACCGTGAGTTACTTAAATTGGCATTTGGCACTTGTGAAAAATTGTGGCTTTTGCTTGTATCGGCACTCATCCCAAGGTCACCATCACTGGCATAGACATCTTAACTAAATCATTTAAAATGGGCAGGATCCTGCTACCCAACGGTTGGTGACATGCCAGTGTCTGGTCAATTGGCCTAATAAACCACTACCACTATATTGTCAAACAGCATAATACCTTCAAGATTTTGTTTCTTCCATGGTTCAGTGTGGTGGCATCATCCAGAAAATCAGTAATGTCACTGGATCTAGGACCTTCAATTACAGTGAAGGGTGCTTTCTGAGGAAGAAAGAGCTTGAGGGCCCCGGGAATTTTAACTTTACTGGTGGGCCCTAGCTTCTCAGTTCATCAATGTGTGTGCTTTACACACAATTTGTCCCTCTCTCAAATATCTAATTTCCATTCCATTACTATCTGCTATGTCCTCAACTTGTTACCCTTGTCACATCACTTTGCACTTTATATCTGTGACTGATTCATGCAGCAATATCTATATTCCTGTCGCCAACGTGAAGAAGTGGGACTAGATAAAATTAGCACCCTGAGGTTGTAATCTTCCCAATTCAAAAAGACAATTCTTTTCTTTTAATTATTGTTGAGAATTCTGTAATTTGTTGTTCTATTTTTGTCTATTTTGGTGAAAAAGGGTTGCATCTAGGTTTATGAGATTTTGTACATGTAAATAGCTATACAAGAGGTGGAGCTTAGATATCTAATAGTTGGGTCTTTTGCGGAAAAAGGCACTGCATAAAATGCATTAGCCAGAATTTTGGTACAACAAAATAGTGTCACTAAAGGGAGAGCTATATTTCACAGGGTACAGGTTCATATGCACACTGGTAAGTGCATGGCAGACATGCTTTTATTATATCTTAGTCGTCAGTTGATGGTTTAATAAACCTTCTTAAACTTTACATGGCTCCATGCAAGCATCTTCCTGAAAGTCCTGAGGGTGGCTGAATTTTTAAATATAACGTCTAATTGGCATATATCGTTCCCTCAATGCCCCTTTAATCTATAATCAAAACACCGCACCCCTCATGACGTCGGCTCTCTAGACAAGCATACCTTGCGCGGTGAGCCTTCTCTGTCATGCGTCCCATTATTACTCTGTGTAACCAAATTCGCATGCGCAGTGAGCAGCAATCTCGAGATAGGAGGCTCACCGCGCATGCACAAGGTTTGCTTGTGCAGTGAGGCGACGTCATGAGGAGAGTGATGTTTTGAATATAGATGAACAGGGCGGGGCGAAGGGAATAAAATATGCTAATTAGAATGCGGACGTTACATTTTGAAATTCAGCTGCCCCCAGGACTTTCAGGAAGATCTGGCATGGAGCCACGTAAAGTTTAAGAAGGTTTGTTAAATTAACATCTGAAGACTAAGGTAATACAAAAGAATATCTGTAATGCACTTATAATAATAATAGTTTCTTTATTCATATAGCGCACACAGGTTACACAACGCTACACAGAGCTTGTCCTATCAGTTACCAGTGTGCATAAGAACCTGTACCCAGTGAAACATAGCTCTCTGGTGACAGGTTCCCTTTAGACAGTGAAGTCTAAAAATACATAATATTCATTATCCAGCATCAGCCACTCTTACATATGAACAAATCTATTTGTTAGTTCGGTAAGAATCTGGGAGCATTCTATTAATGGTGGAACACTGCTGGTGGCATTGCATTAGGTGGGGGTCACTGCTGTGGGCATTTCATTAATGGTGGAACACTGCTGGTGGCATTTCATTAGGTGGGGGTCACTGCTGGCGGTATTTCATTAGGTGGGGGGTCACTGCTGGCGGCATTTCATTAGGTGGGGGGGTCACTGCTGGCGGCATTTCATTAGGTGGGGGCCACTGACGGGGGCATTTCATTAGATGGGTCCACTGACGGGGGCATTTAAATAGGTGGGGAACACTACTGGGAGCATTTAATTAATGGTGGAACACTTTTGGGAACATTGCATTGGGGGAGCACCGCCTGGGACATTGCATTGGGGGATCACTGCTGGAGACATTGCATTTTGGGGAGCACTGCTGAGGAAATTGCATTTGGGGGAGCACTGCTGGGGACATTGCATTTGGGGAAGCAGTGCTGTGGACATTTCATGGGCCAGGGCTCTGCTCTGGACATTTCATTGGGAGCCTCTGCTGTTGTCATCTCTTTGGGGAGGGTTCTGCTGCAGACATTTCATTGAGGAGGGATCTGTTGCAAACGTTTCAATGGGGAGGGTTCTTCTGTGGACATTTCATTGGGGGGCAGGGAGGCTGCTGCGACATTTCATAAATGACGGGGTGACTTCTGGACATTTTACTAACAAGGGAGGTTGCTGCAGGCATTTTATTAAAGAGTAGTGGCTGTATTTCCCACCCTAGGCTAAGTTTTCCCAGTTTTTTCCCCCAGTTTTTGTGGTAAATTTAGGTATCTCGGTTTACACTCAGGTTGGCTTATACTTGTGTATATTTAGTATGTATAATGTCCCCTTTTCTGTTGCTGCCTTCTTATCAAGACATTAAAAGTGGGCTACAAAAAAAGGGGCACTATAGAGTGGGTGCTACAAAAAAAGGGGGCAGCTGCAGGGCACACAATTTTGTGTGCAGCTGGTCCCAGATACAAAAAGGTTGGGGGATACTGTTTTAGAGGAAGAGTGGGGTTTTATACCAGTTTCGAGGACAACTGGAGCCACAATGGTTCAGACTGATTAAATTAAGATCTGGACCAAAGCCACTGTAATAAATATGGCACCGTTTTAGACTGTCTGATCTAAGTGTTACAGAATATCAGTATATCTGCCCTGTTGTTTGTTCAGTGTTAAGATTCAATGTTGAACCCCAATTTATCACAAATCGGGTCCAAGTTCCTGATCTTCGGTTGGATGTTATCTTGTTAATCCTAATGATCTAGGAAGATTCCCAATCCAGTAGATTTTACATATTATTGAAACATTTCTTTTAGAACTTGTGGCCTATTTTCTTTCCTTCTCTTTTGATTATTTTGGCAGTTCAAAATCCTCGTTCAGTTATCTCAGTTATACATTATACATGAATGTGATTATATTTGTGCCAGGTTGGTAAAGCCAGATGGCCAGGAGTACGAGAGGGCCCCTCCATAGAGGTGTGGACGTGTTTGTTTGCTAACCTTGTACACAGCTGCCTGGAAAACCCCTCTAAGGAAAAGAGCGTTGTATTACCTTAATGGGAATTTACCAGAAGTAGTGATTTTTAGGAGGCACAGGTCTATACGATTTTAATTAGATTCGTGCTGCAAATTTGACTCTGTTAAAAACAAACTTGCCAAAAGAAAAGCCCTACGGACCTGCTGCCCTAAATAAACTCATCTTACAGAATGTACTTAATAAACTGCCACTTTGATGTAAAATGTTTCAAATTTTTATTGTGAAGCTTATCATTTGTTTAATATTTCATCTATAATGTAATTTAAGATTTGTGACTTCTCAAGAATATGTGTTCTAAAACTAATGAACATGAAGTGCAAGTGCTATCAAGCAGTTTTCCATTTTTATCTACCACTTGTGTAAATGAGCTCACTCCTAGAGGTTATAGGTTGGAATTAAGAAATGATGTTATTGTGTTTCTCTTAAAATGTACCACAGTATATGCATTACTAACACTCTGAGACGAGTGGTGGAAATCATTCTTACTTCTGGAGTTTTGAGATATGGACTGGAAGGATAGAGGAGAGTGAGGATACAGGAAGAAGAATAATATTTAAAGGGAAACTTCCAACTCCTGGCACATAAAAACTGAACATATGGCCTCGCAGGTGAACTGTCCTGCAGTGTAAACTTTTTGAGAAAATCTATGGCAGGAAAGTGGGAAATACATTTTCTTTTTATGTGGAAATGAGTATTTTAGTGTCCCATTGAGGTGATATGAGGTCTGATGTACAGATACTGCCAAGTTTTACAGGGGTAGCCGGGCACTGTCATTCCATAGAGCCGTAGGGCACTGAAACTAGGGAAGTAAAGGTGTCACCGGATCTCACAGCTATGCCCATGATGCACTAAAACTTTCATATCTTATAAATAAAGATTCACTTGTATCTACTATAGTTTAGTGTAAATTTACCAATAGATTAAATGCTAAAATAAAGTACATTTAATTTCATCTGTGGCATCATGTTTTATTATCAGTACATTATTGGGAGATCATTGGCAATCCAGAGATTCATGTAGATTTGATGCAGTCTAAAGACTAATATTTGTTAGGATTTGATGTCAAGAAATAACCTCCCCCACAAATTCTATGTATTCTTTATTACACACTACTAGTAATAAGTGCTTTAATCTATTATTGCATTGTCAGAATTCCTATTTGTTATGCTTTAAAAAATACAAGAAAATAAATGTAGACTACCGGTATGTTAAAAGCCAGATACTTCTCATGAGAAAATTAAAAATGATTGTCTTAGAGCTAATCTTTATTTATGTATAACCTTTTGGGCTGATGTAATTAAGCAGCAGAACTCAGAGTAACCTAGATATAGAGGTTTTCAATTGACTTTAGGAAAGATCATCATTTTCAGATTGCTCTGATTTCCATTTCTAGACCATGATGGGCAACCTTTTGAGCTTGGTTGGTGTCAAAATTCGCCAAAAAACCGAGCATAACTCGGGTGTGTGTCCCCTTGACAAAAAAACATAATTTGTGATATTTATAGTTTAAATAACAAATACGTATATTATTTAACTTCTAGGTACTTTAACCCTAGGTTATGTGATTGATCCTACCATGTACTGCCATTACTACAGTATACTACATTATGGCAGTATATGGGGATTTCCCATCAATCTATTACTATGTGAAAATCACACATTGTAATAGATCGGTTACAATCAGACACTGTGGAAATGCTTAGTAACCAGTGAACTTTCGGTCATGAAATTCACAGGTTTAGCGAGGGCACAGGCGCCGCTGTCTGCATCTCCTTCATGCTCTTGGCATGGAGAGGTGTGAGGAGCAAAATAATCGAATGGTTGGCGATTTGCAGAGGCGTTGCGATTATTTCAGGGCTTGTACATCACAAAACTGATACACAAGCCCTGATGACTGTCTTCTACATACAGTGCACTGACCTTACTTACTATATGATGAGAGGGTGTCCTCCTTTGCCCCTGCTGTGGAGATGGTCAGTGTAGAGGTGGCAGCTGTGGGACATCACACAAGGCAGCAGCGATGTGACCTCTGACTGTGCTGCCATCTTCCCCCCCCACAACTATCAGACTGCAAGGAGCCTCCTGGTGTATGGCCGGGTCACCTCTCCTGCTGTGCCCCATGCTGGACTGGAGACAAAAGACACAGCTCACACAGGGGGAGGGGCCAGCCCGGGGAGGAGGAGTAGGGGGGACTGCTGGGAGCTCAGGGCAATCTCTCAGCTCCCGCTACTGCACTGTGTAATGTAGGATGAAACTTAACTCTCAGGCAGCGTGTGGTCAGTGAAAATGGCTACGTGTGTCAGCACTGACACCGTGCATAGGTTAGACCATCACTGTCTAGTACCAACTCTCATTGCTTGTGGGGTACAGTGCTGTCCTTTATCAAATTGAATGGATAAAAACTTCTAGGCATAGCCACTACATAACACACAGTCCTGTTAATAAAGGGGTTTGCAGCACTTGCTTAAGGGAGTCTTCAAAGACTTGAGGGGCTGGACTCCATCATCTAATTTTCATGTCACCATCTAATTTTCCTGATGATCCTTGAATAGTCCAGATTCATAAAGGCTAACTTAGGGAGTAATTATAGTAAAAAAATTGATAGTTATGTACTACACGCTGTACTATTTTCAGTACAGTGAAATATAAAATAATTCATACGGCAGTCCCCGGGTTACGTACAACCTAGGGTCTGGAGGTTTGTTTTCTTATTTTGATTTTGTATGTAAGTCGAAACTGTATATTTTATATTGTAGATCCAGACAAAAAATTTCGGCCCCAGTGACAATTGGGTTTTAAACATTTTTTTGTTGTAATGGACCAAGGATTACAATACAGACTTTACGCGATTATTGCCACTGGGGCTATAGTAAAGCATCCAGAGAGCTTCACAGAGGTCGAGGGGTCTGTCTGTAACTATGATTGTCTGTAAGTCGGGTGTCCTTAAGTAGGGGACCACCTGTACATTAAAACTGTGAATTGTTAACATCATTTCTCATTTCCAACTATATCAGATTTCTTCTGTTATCCCTTCTAACCTTTTTTGTAGCTGTCACACTATTATTGATTTGTGATCTCTAGAACTTGTCATTTATGAATGCTGTACGAAAGTGCAGACAGTGGAATTGGTTTCAGGCTGAGTCTAGAAGGAGGTCACAAGCTCCGCCTGGGTTCTGGGTTGTGTGTAACATGAATTTTCCCATTGTGGAAATTAAGGGGAATATAAAGGATATGTGACACTTGTCCATTTCATATTAGTGTTGTATGCACAGGAATTTTTTTAAAGTTTTTTTACAAAAACAAAATTGGGCACATTTACTAATAACATTGCTACTATGTGTAGTTTCCTGTGTAGTGTGCAGGGGCGCCAGATTCATGAAATGTGGCGACATTCTTCATGAATCTGTGCTCCCTGCACTGCCCGACAGAGTGCACCACTTTTTTTGGTGCACCTTTACAGAGGGCTTGCAACACAACTGTCCAACTTTGCATGATAAATGTGGTTTGATTTGACTGTGGCCCCTTCATGCAGAAATTTGTGCACTGAAGAATAGGGCAGCGTGTACAATTGTGTTTGCATGTTCCAGAATGTGTCTCGGACACTTCTTAAATGCCTGTGTAAGCAGTTTGCACTGAAAAGAACAGGCAAAGTCCAACAAAAACTGGTGCAGGGGCATTGTAAATGTGCCCCAAATCACAATTACAAAGGTCTAACCACTGGAATCTTAGCTACCTTGAGAATGTGGCTCCCCAGGTTATCTGAGTGAATGAAGTAGTAGTGCGCCTTCAAGGCCATCTCACTTTCATGACACTGGCGAGTGCTGTCATGGATTTCTCGCTGAGAGCAGTGATCATGCAAGTACCCAGCTTGTTCATTCACACTAAAGACTTTGGGGCCCCCAAGCTTTGTTTTTTTAGCGAATAACCAATAACAATACCTAGTATTATGCTATGTCTTAAATCTACTTTTAGTTAGATTTAATTTTGAAAACACAGACAGACTTTGGTTTAGCAGACTTGTTTCCTCGCCTGGTTATGCTGACTGCTTCCTCCTTTGTGTGATGTTGAAAACTAAGTCGGGACCCTAGTCAAAGCCTTTCACTCAGCTAAACCAATTCCCTACACTTTACTGACCAATAATAATAATAATTCCTTTATTCTTAGCGCACACAGATTACGCAGCTCTGCACAGAGCTTGTCAAATCGGTCCTTGTCCCCAATTGGGCTCACATCTATTAACCTGTGGGAGGAAACCGGAGGATCCGGAGGAAACCCACGCAAACATGGAGAGTGAACATAACAAAACTCTTTGCAGATGTTGAACCTGGGACTTGAAGTCGGCTCGCCGCTGCAAGGCCTAATGCTAACCACTAAGTCACTGTGCTGCCAGAGTGAAGACAATTGGGGAAATTAATGCAAACTCTGGTGCGACAGCTTCATAAATCTCCCCCAATACAGTGCAAAAAAAATTGGAGGTATTTATCATTGGTTATCCAGACTTTTGTGGTGTAAAAAAATTGAATGACGTTTTTTCAAGACTTCTCACTGCTAAAAATCTCACTGGGCTATTTCGGCCACCTCATTAATCTTGAGTAAACATAGAACTGCTATTGCAACACCCTACACAGTCACATTCAGACTTGGACTTTTGCAAAAAGTCCATAAATAGTCTCATAGTTATCCAGTCCCTGCTGGTGTATTGTCCGGACTTTTTCTGCCATTTTGAGACTTTTTGGGGACTTTTGAAATTAAAATCCCAGATAGAAAGTAGACCAAAAATAGACATAGAACTGTCCCCAAGGAACGCTAGTGATAAAGTAACCCCCACTTCGATTGTCTAGTCACCCAAATCAGACATGACCATCCAGTGTCTGTCCAGAGGAAATGGTTATATATGGTCTTAAACGTATACAGTTAGAAACTGTATATTAGAACTCACATATTACACATAACCCATATAAGAGGAATATATAGCAAGAAATGTAAGGCATTTAGTGATATTGCCTCTAAGGATTAATGCTTGGTGGCTTATAACGTTAATATAATCTTCTAATGGCTTTTCTATGTTGTCTTGAATCATTAAGATCCCTTTATCGCTTTCTTTTGCTTTATTGGCTTAATTCATAATAACTTCTTCATATACTGGCCTGCATCTGCGCAGCCTAATTGTATATGCCTAAAGATAAAAGCATTAGTTATACACTACCATTAGAAATATTCACAAATCTCTTCTCCTTCTTCTCCTTAGGATTGATATTTTCAAGTATGTCATCTACGGGATTGCAGTGCCTTCTTCGTCTGGTATTTTGTGATGGTAGAAGGATTCGTTAACAACTGGTGCCATTAGGATCTCTGATGGGGATTTCAAATCACAACTTTGGTAGATGTGTGAGCGCTGGTATGTTACTATACTATTTCTGTAAAATCATACGTATATAAACTTTGTTGTTCTAGTTATAAGGTAAAGATTTGCCTTTTGTGTGATAATGCCAGAAATCTCCCTGTACTCAGACCTTCACATGGCCTTGGCACTTATTCCTTGATTTTTTTCAGTAATTGCAATCATTTGTTATGGCAAATGGTAATGAAGGGGCGGGGGTGTGCAGTGGGCCCCGTGACTGCACACTAGGTATAAACTTTTGAATTTTAAAAGGGGTTGTCTGTTTTTTATTCAGCAGGCGGGTGGGGAGGATTTTTTTTTCAAAAACCAACCTGTTCCTTTCTTCCTTTGGCACTCCTGATGTACAGCGCCGCTGTATTCTGGGCCGTCCCCCTGTTTGTTACAAGGGCTCAAAATATAACTGAGTTCAGCTTGTGGACAGCCAGTGGCCGCCCACCTCGGCGCCTTCTACAGCACCGGGAATAGGGACAGGTGGTGTGGCCGCCATTACGGCCGTCTGAAGCTGAACAGCTAAGTTTTCATTCCCCTGTAAACACAACAGCGGCGTGGGAAACTGGGGCGACAGAGAGAGGTGAGTACACCTTTGTTAATTACACATTTTTTTTGGTAATTCACTACTATTGTGATACAGAGTATTCCCTTTACGACACCGCATCTATAAGGGGTCGGTTATGGAGGCTACTTTTCGGGACTACAAAATCCTGATCAACATAAATAACAAGATCAACACACATAAAAAGATAAGGCAAAATGTTCAATGCCTTAATATTGGTGCAAATATTCCGCTATGGCTTGCAGAAAAAGTTGTTAAGTCTCAGTAAAATGAGGACATCTTAGGAGATCTTCACTACATTTTTGTAGATATTGCAAGATTACATATGATAACCATTTATCGATACCCAAAAAATGTCATCAATCGTAACTCCAGTTACTTTGACATGCCTTTACATCCAATGTAATAACACATAAGCACATGCTCACCTAGGAAGTGATTACATGTTCCTGGAATCTACATTTATCCAAAACTGTATCCCAAGCCAT
The DNA here is from genome assembly GCA_019512145.1 of Engystomops pustulosus. Classification (NCBI taxonomy): domain Eukaryota; kingdom Metazoa; phylum Chordata; class Amphibia; order Anura; family Leptodactylidae; genus Engystomops; species Engystomops pustulosus. Next base: position 46,887,799 of record CM033641.1, on the reverse strand, counting down.
GCAACAGCTGCAGAGCTATGCTGCTCAGTGTAGTACAAAACATTCAGAGATGGCCAGATGGCGTAGGGTGGGCACACATGATTTCATCACACTGCTTTCCACCTACTGTATTCAGATAGTAATATGACAAGATGAGACTTATTAAAGTCTTCTCTTATCTCAACCCTAAGTGTGATGAATGGTGGAGTTTCTGAAGAAAAACGAAATTCCTATCACTATCTATACAACTATACCAGCTATAGTGATCAAAGGTTCTATCTGCACATAATCCAGTAACACCACGCTAGTTATCTAAAATCAAAAATGACTGATACCAGGTCAAAAAACCCAACTATCTATTCACAAGACATCAAATCTTTAATATATTAATTAATACAGGCATGTCCCTAACTTAAGGACAACAGATGACCCTAGTTCAAGATGCACCTCTCTGCCTCTGTGACCTCTGGTGAAGATCTCTGGATGCTTTACTTTAGTCCCAAGTGGCAATGATCAGCTGTAGGTGTCTAAAATGAAACTTTATCGATAATCCTTGTTCCCATGACAGCATAAATTTAAAAATCCAATTGTCAAAGGACAACAAAATTGGTCTGGAGCTACAATTATAAAATATACCTGTTCTTTTTGCATACAAATTCAACTTAAGTACAAACCTAAAGAGCCTATCTTGTACGTAACCCGTGGACTGCCGTATATGGCTCTTTATTCCACAAATATATAACAAGACAATGATCAGAAATAAATGTACTTTCACAATATAAAAGGACCTTAAATGAATTTCTGTCTGATATTTTTCCCCCCTCCTTAGAACATTTCTCCTTAGGGTCACACACGACCATCTGGGGGGACTTTAAGCGGTGCTGTCCTCTCCTCCTCTCCAGCGTGCTGCGTAGCCCAGCGGCTACGGCATACGTGGGCATACATGTGTGAATGTACCCGGATGTAAACGGAAGACTTTCCATTTTTATCTATTTTCATTGACTTCAATGTTTAAAAAAAGACGGCCCGTTCTGTCTTCTGTTGTAATTTTTAAACTGATAATCTACATTAGACATACCAAAAGAAGGTAATCACCATAATATACCATATATAGAGTGCCATATTCAACTGCACGCAGAAGGAGAAGCAGTTCCGTGGGAGTTAAGTCACAAAAAACATAGTACTCCAGCATTGAATATGATATTATTCTTAATAGAAAAAATGTAGAAAACCAAAAACAACTTTTAAGAGGCATGTTAAAAAGCCATGTGCACATAGTAAAACATAGTAAAAAGGAGAAAGGCTTTAAGGTTAATCCTTAGTCGTATTAACGAAATGCGTCCCAGGCTTTTCCGCCTTTTTACCATGTCTTTTTAACATGCCTCATTAAAAGTTAGTTTTTTTTATTTTTTTTTTTTCTATTAACAATATCATCATCAATGCTGAGACTCCTATTTCCATTAGACATACATTAGGCTCCTTCTACCTCGCTCTATTCCTTCTTCTCCTCTTTCATACTGACAGCAGTGATGATTACCATTGTGCTAGGACAAGATGAACAGAAGTTCATATAAAAATCTATATAGAGAAGATGGGGATAGAAGTTAGGAGCAAGAGAGAAAATCTAGTTTGTACCCACAATCTCTGTTTTGCCTGTAATGTGGCAAACCTTTAAAAAAAAGCGGCTCTCAAGTCAGATGACGTCCATAAATAGTGTTATTTCTCCACAACCTCAACATACTATTGATTTTTGAATGCAGTTTGTTAAAAGGTAGGTACCCATTAAATATGTAGTAATAATAGAGGGTAACATTAGAGAACTGAAATGGACAACCTAAAACCTTCATCAAAGAATTTCATAAAACAGATGCTCATAACTCAAGACATTATATGTAAAGAGTTATGGAAATGCTCCCAGAGGCTTAGGTTATCAATATATGTGGTTGTTCAATAGTTACATCCATAAAAGACAGGCTCGTATTCACCGCTCCAATCCCTAGGTGGAAGATGGTGGTGCTGATATATTACTATAATGTGATTGATATCATGTACAATATTGATTCTCTGTCTAAAGAAAAATGTATGTTATGTATAAAACATTCCGGCATATTTACGGGGAAATATTTGCCTTTCTAAGATTCTATGGGTCGATGAGTCCACAGGACAATTGTATAGATTGTTTGTTTTATTGCAATTTTATCTTCTGATTTTTTTACCCAAAATTTTATGACATCAGATCTCCACTTTTGTTATATCCTGCCCAATTTAACTTAAGGATTCTTCTACTTTATTCATGAAGGAATGAAGGGTCAATATCAGATTGGTGGCTACTGCTGCAACATACAAAGCCCTAAGCAGAATACACTTGAATGGGTGGTGAACTGCTGCACTAGGAACATCCCCTATACAATAGGGTTAGCTAATGCTTCTCTGTGATATCAAGGGTTCCACTCTCCCCCCAAGGTTGGTCACCTAATCAATAGAAAACACTTTCCGTCTAGAATCATCAAACTATACAAAGAAGGATGAATTTTACAATAAAGAAAAACATACAAAGAAAACTCAAAAAACAAAAGCTAACTCTGAGATACTATGGAAAAACCCCAGTCAATCATTAATAATTGAAAGAATTTGCACAACCGGAAAGCATCAAGGTGACCTACGACATCTCAGGAGGAGTTACAAGTCCCCATGGCGGAGATGGAAGAAAAGTGATTATGAGACTTTTGAATAAGTAGCTACTAGTAGTTACTGCTGAGAAAAAAGAACAAGAGTTTAAGAAATTTATAAGACACTGACCCTAAAATAAACCAAATTACATAGCAATTTCAGTGTCCTGGAGAAGTCAAACACTCGCCAATGTTGATACATTGAAGGATGTGAAGTTATACTTGAAAATAAACTAATCTAAACTGACAGAATTTAAACAATTTGGTTGAGGGTTTTAAAGAATCTTGCACATTTTGGGGGAGATTTATCATAAGTAGGATTTTGAGCAGTTGTCTGGCAGGTTTCCACCATTGTGCTCTATGGGAATAAACTGCACCAATTTTAGCAAAAACTTCCCCCGTAGTAGCAACGGACCCACATACACACTTTTTATGTGGTGTAGTTTTGCGATTAATTTGCATTCTTTTGAAAATTCGTTTAATAAATGTGGTGTTGCCCGTGTTGCACACTCTGTGGTGTATTTTTTCCCCCATTGCCTGACTTAGAGTTGCGTTTCCTTCTCACACCCTGCTGATACCCTGCTGATATTCATATTTGGAAGTGAAGTAGGGTGTAAGGTTTGCGCTCCATCCCAACTCGTCAAGTGGATATGAACGATATGGGAGGAGGCGCTTTGAATCAGAAGCACATGATCGAGCCATTATGGGGTGATACGACTAACACAAGCTATGTAAGTACATCCCCTCCCTTTGAGAAGGACAAATACAGCTGTTGGTTTATTTCATTTGGCTCCACCCTTTGTGCCTTTTATAGCCCGGCTCATTACCAAGCCCCACAGTGCCCCTTGGAAAGCGACGAAGAAACGTGCGTTGGGGTTCTGTGGTGGTCTGGTAACTTGTGGGTCCTCGGTCCGATATGCAGTCTGGTTGGTAACTGTTTATGAATTGTTAATATGCACTAGCACTGTCACTTGTATGGGTATTATATCAGCTGATTGCTTTTTCTCTATGATGAATATACATTGAATACTTATATTAATATTTGGAGGACCTCTTTCCACACATTTTAATTCTACTCTTGATTTTATGGGTGTTTTAGTCCTATGACCATGATTACTGTTTTTAAGAACTATAAAATATGAGTTTGGAATGTAATGCTACGTTCTTGGTATTTTCTTTTATCTTGTGAATAGACATGTGTAGTATTATTCATATTTGAGCAAGTATTTTATCTGTCATGATAAAATGATATCACTGGGGCATCGAGCTAGAGAGGAGGAGGGTGATGCTGCCAACCCCTCCCTCTCCATAGCAGACACATGCCAGGCTATAAATACGGGTGCCTAGAGCCGTGAATGGGATGTATATTCGATATATGTCACCAAAGCATGTGTGAAAGGGGCCTTAGAAACATTCTACCGCATTTTCTGCAATTTTAGATTTTAGACTTAGAATTTAGATTTCAGCTGGTCACATGACTTTTTGTGACCTTTGAACCCCTGATTTGACGCATTAAGAGAAATGTCTTGTTTTAATGGACTATTACAGATGCATGATGCTATTAAAGTCTTTAGAGGGACACAAACAAAATGAAATTTCTATAGTATGGATGACACCAGATAACCGTCTGGTTCACAGATTGATTACATTCAGGAAAGTATACTAACACACACATAGCACACAGTGTTTCTAGACATGTTTCTAAATTAAACCCAATTCTATTTTTAATTGATTCCTGTTCCATTCATTTTAGAGCGTTCCACATGTTTTGGGGGTGTAACTATGACATGTGAACCGTTCTTGCAAAGCAACTCAAGTATGTTCTTCATATCCAACGTAATATACTGTACATTCCCTTCATCAAAAGATAGATTCTCAGCTCTAAGTAACAGATACAATTGTCTTTGTGGATAACTAACGCACTAAATGAATAAGATGATAACATAAGTAGGTACTTACTGCATGTTGATCAAATATGAAAAAATAGCCCTGCACAAAGTAATTTTCTTCTTATGGATCCTATAATGATGACCATTCTGCTTGATGTACAAGAGTTATCAGATACGGATGTCTTATTGGATTACCACTGCAGGAGCGGCCGATCATCACTTTGTATAATGTACCACACACTTGTTCTGCTCCGCAATTTACAAAACACTGTATGCATTGTTCATTATCTTGCCGGTATTTGGAATTATGTACAAAGCTGTGAATGTCTTTCATTATGGACTGAAGGGGAGATTTATCAGAAGTGTCTGAGAGCAAAACTGTTCTAGTTTCTTATGGCAGCCAATCAAGATCAGCTCTCATTTCACCAAGCAGTTTTAAAATAAAAGTTGATAAAAGTGTGTCAAAGGCGCTTTTTGGAGCAGACTGAAATTCCCAATGAATTTCATTATTTATAGAAACCATATAAAAAAGTGAATTGCAACTTAGTACCCTCATACAGCATTGTGATGTTGTATACTATTAAACACACTTACTCATAGGGACACTTACTGTAGATCAAGGCAATGGGGCAATTTACTTACCCGGTCCTGTCGCGATCCAGCGTCGCGAAATTCACTAGGTAGTACGCCCGATGTCCACCAAGTGTCGCTGCTGCGCTGAAGTCCGTCGGAGTTCACTGGAGTTCACCTTCCGTTGCGGGTGCAGGTAAGCGCGTGCCAGCGACACTGTGTTAGTCTTCTTAAATCTGTTATCCATGGCTTCCTTCCTTCTAAATCATCTTTTATAATTTCACTATGAGCCACAGAGCTACCCACACCCACACCCTCTCTCACTCCTCAGCACTAACCCACAGACCCGAGGAAGTTTCTGCACACAGTATGAGGGGAAAGTTCCTGAACAGGTACGACACTGCATAGCTAAAGCACAGAGAGGCTCTGGCGACATCCAGAAAAAGCAGACAAAGGGGGCATGAAAGTGTTCTTAGTTTACAATCCTTTACCCTTGTGATAATTTCCTTTAACTATTCATTTAATTACTAAAGGTTGAAGATTTTTCTTAATACTAACACCAGGGGTGTGGCTAGGGTGGAAAAGATCAGGGCAACGGGCCCCAATGCATGTGTATCGCACTTCAGTAATGCTGTACATAACTCCCTCACATTTGGTTGCCAATAACAACTTTACTGAGGGTATGTACAGCACAGAAACACCAAAAATCCCTACTTGTTACATCTAGTGACTGCTGTGACATGTCCACTTCACTATTAGGGTGGTGCACACGTGCCGTTTTGAACCCGCTGTCCGGTGTCCGTTTTATTCATGCGTTTTCAGTCCATTACTTAAAACGGGCCAAAACAATGTTAAAATGCCACGTGTAACATCACCCTAAAGGTTTCGCGCACACGATTGCATTTAAACAAATACAGACGCACCAGGCGCTCGTTATCCATCCCACGCCATTCACTGGAGACTCATGTGAGATCAAACCTAGCTCTTCCTACTGCCATGTGTGAACCACAGCCCCCCAGTAATGTCCTCGCACAACCCCCAGTAACGTCTCCCACACAGTCCCTCTGTAATGACCCCCACTCCACCCCCAGTAATGTCCCCACACATCCATCCTGTAATATCACACACAGCCCCCTTGTAATCTCCCTCAGTAATGTGCCCCACACATCCCCCCCTGTAATGTCCCCCGTAAGTGCCCACACCATCCCCCCCTGTAATGTCCCCCATAAGTGCCCCACACACAGCCCCCCTGTAATGTGCCTCCCACATCCCCCTGTAAAGTGTGCCACATAGATCCCCCGTAATGTGCCCATACGATCCCCCTGAGGAGCCCCATACAGATCCTCCTGTTATGTGCCCCACACAGATCCCCCCTGTAATGTGCCACACAGATACCCCCTGTAATGGCCCCACAGATACCCCCTGTAATGTGCCCCACACAGAACCCTGTAATGTGCCCACACAATACCCCCTGTAATGTCCCCATACAGGTCCCCCTGTAATGTGCCCCATACAGATCCCCTGTAAGTGGCCACATAGATTCCCCTGATGTGCCCCATACAGATCCCCCCTGTAGGAGCCCCATACGATCCCCTGTAATGTCCCCCATACAGTCCCGTAGTCACCATACATCCCCCTGTATCCCCATACAGATCCCCCTGTAATTGCCCCATCAGATCCCCTCTGTAATGTCCCCCATACAGATCCCCTGTAATGTCCCCCATACAGATCCCCTGTTAATGTGCCCCATACCGATCCCCCTGTAATCCCCATACAAGATCCCCCGTGTAGTGCCCCACCAGATCCCCCTGTAATGTGCCCACACAGCTACCCCCTGTAATGTGCCCCACACAGATCCTCCTGTAATGTGCCCCACACAGATCCCCCTGTAATGTGCCCCATATAATATCCCCCGCTATTTGCCCTATAGAATCTCCCTGTAAGTGCCCCATATATATCCCCTGCTATGTGCCCCATATAGATCTCCCTGTAATGTGCCCCATATATACCCCCTGCATGTGCCCATATAATCTTCCTATGTTCTCCCCTCTCACCTCACTCACTACGGCAGCTCCGTGCACTGCTTCCCCTGCAGGTCATGTGATTGTGACATCATCACGGTCCTGCAGGGAAAGCAGTGAACACTGTGCCTGTCTCATCTATGTCCAGAGACTTGGATCGTGAAGAGAGAGAGGAGGAATCCGGGCACCGCCAAATTGGGGGCGCAGGCCCCGGATCTTTTGAACCTAGCAACGCCCCTGACTAACACCCCTTGCAGTTATGAGCTTTCCCTTACAATTAGGAATCAGCAGACTCAATTGGGCTTGTTCAAACCTTGAAAAAATCTTTGTTTTGGGTAAACCCCTTTAGGCAGCAGTAAAAATCATGTTGATCAAGATGTAGATAATGTAGAACTGTTACATACAGATACGGAAGAGTCCACTTTATCATTGACCTGTTTATGACTGTAATGTGATTTATTGCTATAGTAAGTTAGTATGATTTGGAAACTAGGAAATGACATAACCTCACCTTGGGACAAGTTTAAAATTCCGTTACATCTGCAATGTCTACATCTGTGTATGACTGTAGCTAACCAAGAAAGTTATGTCAGCACAAATAGTTTTCAGCTAAACATCTGGATGTTATTATTAAGAATCCTAACCAAAATTAAAATCCAACTTCTAATAGATACATTGGGGGAGATTCATTTATTGCTTCTCTGTTAGTTTTCTGGCGGGGGAAACCCATGCCCCTGCCATTTTCGATCATTCTCCGACCCCCACGCCACCAGTTATTTAAGAGCGGCGCATGTTCTTTCAATATCAATTCTTTTTCCAGTGCACTTAGTAAACGGGCCTTGCAACACAATTGACATCACACCTAAAGGGGCGTACCTGTACAAGATTCACACCGGCCACCACATCGGAGGTCCTGATGTAATTGTGGCGCAGGCCCGTTTACTAAGTGCACCTGAAAAAGAATTGATTATTGAAGAACATGCGCCACTCTTAAATAACATGGTGGCGTGGGTGTCGGAGAATGATCGAAACTGGCAGGGCATGTGGTTTCCCCCCGCCAGAAAACTAACAGAGAAGCAATAATGAATCTCCCCCAATGTATCTATTAGAAGTTGGATTTTAATTTTGGTTACGGATTCTTAATAATAACATCCAGATGTTTAGCTGAACCTATTTGTGCTGAGCATTACTTTCTTGGTTAGCTACAGTCATACATACAGATGTAGACATTGCAGATGTAACTGAATTTATAAGTTGTCCCAAGGTGAGGTTATGTCATTTCCATAGTCTTCCAAATTATACTAACTTACTATAGCAATAAATCACATTACAGTCATAAACAGGTCAATGATAAAGTGGACTCTTCCGTATCTGTATGTAACAGTTCCTACCTTATCCCATTATGATGAAACATGATTTTTACTGCGCCTAAAGGGTTTACCAGGTCGAGGAGGGAGGGGGAGGTGGGGGAACAGTGTCAGAAATGCAGGGAGTGGTGAGATGTAACTGTGAGGGGGGAGGAGAGGAGAAGGAGGTGAGTCAGGAGAGCAGAAGTGCGAGTATGCAAATATTGGGGGGGGGAGTAGTGGCAAGAAGTGAGGAGATTGTGTGAGGTGGTCAAAACCAAGATTTTTTCAAGGTTTGAACAAGCCCAATTGAGTCTGCTGATTCCTAATTGTAAGGGAAAGCTCATAACTGCAAGGGGTGTTAGTCAGGGACGTTGCTAGTTCAAAAGATCGGGGCCTGCGCCCCCAATCTTTTGGCGGTGCCCGGATCTCCTCTCTCTCTCTCACGATCCAATCTCTGGACCTAGTGAAGACAGGCACAGTGTTCACTGCTTTCCCTGCAGGACCTGTGATGATGTCACAATCACATGACCTGCAGGGGGAAGCAGTGCACGGAGCTGCAGGAGTGAGTGAGGTGAGAGGGAGAACATAGGAAGATCTATATGGGCACATAGCAGGGGGATATATATGGGGCACATTACAGGGAGATCTATATGGGGCACATAGCAGGAGGATATATATGGGGCACATTACAGGGAGATCTATATGGGGCAATAGCGGGGGATATATATGGGGCACATTACAGGGGGATCTGTGTGTGGGCATACAGGGGATCTGTGTGGGGCACATTACAGGGGGATCTGTGTGGGGCACATTACAGGGTCTGTGTGGGGCACATTACAGGGGGATCTGTGTCATGGGGCACATTACAGGGGGATCGTATGGGCACATTACAGGGGGTCTGTATGGGGGACATTACAGGGGGATCTGTATGGTGGACATTACAGGGGATCTGTATGGGGCACATTACAGGGGATCTTATGGGGGACATACAGGGATCTGTATGGGTGACATTACAGGGGGATCTGTATGGGGGACATTACAGGGGATCTGTATGGGGCTCCTTACAGGGGGGATCTGTATGGGGCACATTACAGGGGAATCTATGTGGCGCACTACAGGGGATCTGTATGGGCACATTACAGGGGACCTGTATGGGGCACATTACAGGGGGTATCTGTGTGGGCACATTACAGGGGTATCTGTGTGGGGCACATACAGGGGGTATCTGTGTGGGCACATACAGGGGGTAATCTGTGTGGCACATACAGGGGGGATCTGTGTGGGCACATAACAGGAGGATCTGTATGGGCTCCTTACAGGGGGATCTGTATGGGGCACATTACAGGGGGATCTATGTGGCACACTTTACAGGGGGATCTGTGGGAGGCACATTACAGGGGGGCTGTGTGTGGGGCACATTACTGGGGGACATTACAGGGGGGGATGTGTGGGGCACATTACTGGGGGACATTACAGGGGGGGATGTGTGGGGCACATTACTGAGGGAGATTACAAGGGGGCTGTGTGTGATATTACAGGATGGATGTGTGGGGACATTACTGGGGGCAGTGTGGGGGACATTACAGAGGGACTGTGCGGGAGACGTTACTGGGGGTTGTGCGAGGACATTACTGGGGGGGCTGTGTGTTCACACATGGCAGTAGGAAGAGCCTAGGTTTGATCTCACATGAGTCTCCAGTGAAATGCGTGGGATGGATAACGAGCGCCTGGTGTCTTGTATTTGTTTAAATGCAATCGTGTGCGCGAAACCTTAGGGTGATGTTACACGTGGCATTTTAAACATGTTTTTGGCCCGTTTTTAAGTAATGGACTGAAAACGCATGAATAAAACCGGACACCGGACAGCGGGTTCAAAACGGCACGTGTGCCACCACCCTAATAGTGAAGTGGACATGTCACCAGCAGTCACTAGATGTAACAAGTAGGGATTTCTCTGGTGTTTCTGTAGCTGTACATACCCTCAGTAAAGTTGTTATTGGCACAACCAAATGTGAGGGAGTTATGTACAGCATTACTGAAAGTGCGATACACATGCATTGGGGCCCGTGCCCCTGATCTTTTTCCACCCTAGCAACACCCCTGGTGTTAGTATTAAGAAAAAATCTTCAATCCTTTAGTAATTAAATGAATAGTTAAAGGAAATCTATCACAAGGGTAAAGGATTGTAAACTAAGAACACTTTCATGCCCCCTTTGTCTGCTTTTTCTGGGATGTCGCCAGAGCCTCTCTGTGCTTTAGCTATGCATGTCGTTACCTGTTCAGGAGCACTTTCCCCCTCATACCGTGTGCAGAAAATTCCTCGGCTTCTGTGAGGTTAGTGCTGAGGAGTGAGAGGGGTGTGGGTAGCTCTTGTGGCTCATTAGTGAAATTATAAAAGATGATTTTAGAAGGAAGGAAGCCATGGATAACAGATCTAAGAAGACTAACACATGTGTCGCTTGGCACGCGCTTACCTGCACCCAGCAACGGAAGGTGAACTCCAGTGAACTCCGACGGACTTCAGCGCAGCAGCGACACTTGGTGGACATCGGGCGTACTACCTTAGTGAATTTCCGCTGACGCTGGATCGCGACAGGACCGGGTAAGTAAATCTGCCCCATTGCCTTGATCTACAGTAAGTGTCCCTATGAGTAAGTGTGTTTTTAATAGTATACACATTCACAATGCCTGTATGAGGGTACTAAGTTGCAATTCACTTTTTTATATGGTTTCTATAAAATCATGAAATTCATTGGGGAATTTCAGTCTGCTCCAAAAAGCGCCTTCTGACACATTTTATCAACTTTTATTTTAAAACTGCTCTGGTGAAATGAGAGCTGAGCTCTGATTGGCTGCCATAAGCAACTAGAACAGTTTTGCTCTCAGACACTTCTGATAAATCTCCCCTTCAGTCCATAATGAAAGACATTCACAGCTTTGTACATAATTCCCAAATACCGGCAAGATAATGAACATGCATACAGTGTTTTTGTAAATTTGCGGAGCAGAACAAGTGTGTGGTACATTATAAACAAGTGATGATCGGCCGCTCCTGCAGTGGTAATCCAATAAGACATCCAGTATCTGATAACTCTTGTACAATCAGCAGAATGGTCATCATTATAGGATCCATAAGAAGAAAATTACATTTGTGCAGGGCTATTTTTTCATATTTGATCAACATGCAGTAAGTACCTACTTATAGTTATCATCTTATTCATTTAGTGCGTTTAGTTATCCACAAAGACAATTGTATCTGTTACTTAGAGCTGAGAATCTATCATTTTGATGAAAGGGAATGTACAGTATATGTTACGTTGGATATGAAGAACATACTTTGAGTTGCTTTGCAAGAACGGTTCACATGTCATATGTACACCCCCAAAACATGTGGAACGCTCTAAAATGAATGGAACAGGACTAAATTAAAAATAGAATTGGGTTTAATTATTAGAAACATGGTTTACTAGAAACACTGTGTGCTATGTGTGTGTTAGTATACTTTCCTGAATGTAATCTAATCTGTGAACCAGACGGTTAATCTGGTGTCATCCATACTATAGAAATTTCATTTTGTTATGTGTCCCTCTAAAGACTTTAATAGCATCATGCATCTGTAATAGTCCATTAAAACAATGACATTTCTCTTAATGCGTCAAATCAGTAGGGTTCAAAAGGTCAACAAAAAGTCATGTGACCAGCTGAAATCTAAATTCTAAGTCTAAAATCTAAAATTGCAGAAAATATCGGTAGAATGTTTCTAAGGCCCCTTTCACACATGCTTTGGTGACATATATCGAATATACATCCCCATTCACGGCTCTAGGCACCCTGTATTTATAGCCTGGCATTGTGGTCTGCTATGGAGAGGAGAGGGGTTGGCAGCACTCACCCCTCCTCCTCTCTAGCTCGATGCCCCATGTATATCATTTTATCATGAACAGATAAAATACTTGCTCCAAATATGACATAAATACCTACACATGTCCTATTCAACAAGTATATAAAGAAATACCAAGAACGTAGCATTACATTCCAAACTCATATTTTATTAGTTCTTAAAAACAGTAATCATGGTCATTAGGACTAAAAACACCCATAAAATCAAGAGTAGAATATAAAATGTGTGGAAAGAGGTCCTCCAAATATAATAATAAAGTATTCAATGTATATTACATCATAGAAAAAGCAATCAGCTGATATAATACCCATACAAAGTGACAGTGCTAGTGCATATTAACAATTCATAAACAGTTACCAACCAGACTGCATATCGGACCGAGGACCCACAAGTTACCAGACCACCACAGAACCCCAACGCACGTTTCTTCGTCGCTTTCTCAAGGGGCACTGTGGGGCTTGGTAATGAGCCGGGCTATAAAAGGCACAAAGGGTGGAGGCAAAATGAAATAAACCAATCAGCTGTATTTGTCCTTCTCAAAGGGAGGGGATGTACTTACTATGCTTGTGTTATGTCGTATCACCCCATAATGGCTCGATCATGTGCTTCTGATTCAAAGCGCCTCCTCCCATATCGTCATATCCACTTGACGAGTCTGGGATGGAGCGCAAACCTTACACCCTACTTCACTTCCAAATATGACATATCAGCAGGGTATCAGCAGGGTAGTGAGAAGGAAACGCAACTCTAAAGTCAGGCAATGGGGGAAAAAATACACCACAGAGTGTGCAACACCGGGCAACACCACATTTATTAAACTGAAGATTTTCAAAAGAATGCAAATTTAATCGCAAAACTACACCACATAAAAAGTGGTGTATGTGGGTCCGTTGCTACTACGGGGGGAAGTTTTTGCTAAAATTGGTGCAGTTTATTCCCATAGAGCACAATGGTGGAAACCTGCCAGACAACTGCTCAAAATCCTACTTATGATAAATCTCCCCCAAAATGTGCAAGATTTCTTTAAAACCCTCAACCAAAATTGTTTAATTTCTGTCAGTTTAGATTAGTTATATTTTCAAGTATAACTTCACATCCTTCAATGTATCAACATTGGGCAGTGTTTGACTTCTCCAGGACACTGAAATTGCTATGTAACTTTTGGTTTATTTTAGGGTCAGTGTCTTATAAATTTTCTTTTAAACTCTTGTTCTTTTTTCTCAGCAGTAACTACTAGTAGCTACTTTATTCAAAAGTCTCATAATCACTTTTTCTTCCATCTCCGCCATGGGGACTTGTAACTCCTCCTGAGATGTCGTAGGTCACCTTGATGCTCTTTCCGGTTGTGCAAAATTCTTTCAATTATTAATGATTGACTGGGGTTTTTCCATAGTATCTCAGAGTTAGCTTTGTTTTTTTGAGTTTTCTTTGTAGTGTTTTCTTTTATTGTAAAATTCATCCTTCTTTTGTATAGTTTGATGATTCTAGACGGAAAGTGTTTTCTATTGATTAGGTGACCAACCTTGGGGGGAGAGTGGAACCCTTGATATCACAGAGGAAGCATTAGCTAACCCTATTGTATAGGGGATGTTCCTAGTTGCAGCAGTTCACCACCCATTCAAGTGTATTTCTGCTTAGGGCTTTGTATGTTGCAGCAGTAGCCACCAATCTGATATTGACCCTTCATTCCTTCATGAATAAAGTAGAAGAATCCTTTAAGTTAAAATTGGGCAGGATATAACAAAAGTGGAGATCTGACTGTCATAAAAATTTTGGATAAAAAAATCAGAAGATAAAATTTGCAATAAAACAAACAATCTCATACACTTGTCATGTGGACTCATCTGACCCATAGAATCATTAGAAAGGCAAATATTTCCCCGTAAATATGCCGGTAAATGTTTTATACATAACATACATTTTTCTTTAGACAGAGAATCAATATTGTACATGATATCAATCACATTATAGTAATATATCAGCACCACCATCTTCCACCTAGGGATTGGAGCGGTGAATACGAGCCTGTCTTTTATGGATGTAACTTATTGAACAACACACATATATTGATAACCTAATTGCCTCTGGGAGCATTTCCATAACTCTTTACATATAATGTCTTGAGTTATGAGCATCTTGTTTTATGAAATTCTTTGATGAAGGTTTTAGGTTGTCCATTTCAGTTCTCTAATGTATTACCCTACTATTTATTACTACATATTTAATGGGTACCCTACCTTTTAACAAACTGCATTCCAAAAATCAATAGTATGTTGAGGTTGTGGAGAAATAACACTATTTATGGACGTCATCTGACTTGAGAGCCGCCTTATTTTTTAAAGGTTTGCCACATTACAGGCAACCAGAGATTGTGGGTACAAACTAGATTTTCTTCTCTTTGCTCCTAACTTCTACTCCCCATCTTCTCTATATAGATTTTTATATGAACTTCTGTTCATCTTGTCCTAGCACAATGGTAATCATCACTGCTGTCAGTATGAAAGAGGAGAAGAAGGAATAGAGCGAGGTAGAAGGAGCCTAATGTATGTCTAATGGAAAATAGGAGTGCTCCAGCATTGATGATGATATTGTTAATAGAAAAAAAAAATAAAAAAACTAACTTTTAATGAGGCATGTTAAAAAGACATGGTAAAAAGGCGAAAAAGCCTGTGACGCATTTCGTTAATACGACTAAGGATTAACCTTAAAGCCTTTTCTCCTTTTTACTATGTTTTACTATGTGCACATGGCTTTTTAACATGCCTCTTAAAAGTTAGTTTTTATGGTTTTCTACATTTTTTCTATTAAGAATAATATCATATTTCAATGCTGGAGTACTATGTTTTTTGTGACTTACATCCCACGGAACTGCTTCTCCTTCTGCGTGCAGTTGAATATGGCACCTCTATATAATGGTATATTATGGTGATTACCTTCTTTTGGTATGTCTAATGTAGATTATCAGTTTAAAAAATTACACACAGAAGACAGAACGGGGCCGTCTTTTTTTAAACATTGAAGTCAATGAAAATAGATAAAAATGGAAAGTCTTCCGTTTACATCCGGGTACATTCACACATGTATGCCCACGTATGCCGTAGCCGGCTGGGCATACCGCAGCACGCTGGAGAGGAGGAGAGGACAGCACCGCTTAAACGTCCCCCCAGATGGTCGTGTGTCTGCACCCTAAGGAGAAATGTTCTAAGGAGGGGGAAAAATATCAGACAGAAATTCATTTTAAGGTCCTTTTATATTGCTGAAAGTACATTTATTTCTGATCATTGTCTTGTTTATATATTTGTGGAATAAAGAGCCATATACAGGCAGTCCACGGGTTACGTACAAGATAGGCTCTTTAGGTTTGTACTTAAGTTGAATTTGTATGCAAATAAGAACAGGTATATTTTATAATTGTAGCTCCAGACCAATTTTGTTGTCCTTGTGACAATTGGATTTTTAAAATTTTATGCTGTCATGGGAACAAGGATTATCGATAAAGTTTCATTTTAGACACCTTACAGCTGATCATTGCCACTTGGGACTAAAGTAAAGCATCCAGAGATCTTCACCAGAGGTCACAGAGGGCAGAGAGGTGCATCTGTAACTAGGGGTCATCTGTTGTCCTTAAGTTAGGGACTGCCTGTATTAATTAATAATATTAAAGATTTTGAATGTTCTTATGTAATAGATAGTTGGGTTTTTTAGACCTGGTCATTCAGTCATTTTTGATTTTAGATAACTAGCTGGTGTTTATCTGTATTTAGTGCAGATAAGACCTTTGATCACTATATAGCTGGTATAGTAGTATATAGTAGTATAGGAATTTCATTTATCTTTCAGAAACTCCACCATTCATCACACTTAGGGTTGAGATAAGAGAAGACTCTAATAAGTCTCATCTTGTCATATTACTATCTGAATACAGTAGGTGAAAGCAGTGTGATGAAATCATTGTGTGCCCACCCTACGCCATCTGGCCATCTCTGAATGTTTTGTACTACACTGAGCAGCATAGCTCTGCAGCTGTTGCATTTGGCTTGGGATACAGTTTTGGATAAATGTAGATTCCAGGAACATGTAATCACTTCCTAGGTGAGCATGTGCTCTATGTAGTTATTAACATTGGATGCTAAAGGCATGTCAAAGTAACTGTAGTTACGATCTGATGACATTTTCTTGGGTATCGATAAATGTTTAATCATTGTAATCTTGCAATATCTACAAAAATGTAGTGAAGATCTCCTAAGATGTCCTCATTTTACTGACTTAACAACTTTTTCTGCAAGCAATAGCAGGAATATTTGCACCATAATTTAAGGCATTGAACATTTTGCCTTATTCTTTTTATTTGTTGTTGATCTTGTTATTTATGTTGATCAGGATTTTAGTAGTCCAGAAAAGTAGCATACATAACCGACCCCTTCATAGATGCGGTGTCGTAAAAGGGATATACTCTGTATCACAAATTAGTGAATTACCAAAATAAAATTGTGTAATTAATTTTTTACAAATCCTTTCATTTTCCCGCACCCATCCTAACCTGTAGCTAGCCACCGATTTACAAAGAATTCACCCGAATTCATACTAAATCAATGAATCAACAATTACATTTTCTAATCTCTAGAATGTATGTACAAATAAGCAAACATATAGGGGGGATTTAACATACCCTGTCATACCTTGCCGCTCCCTCCGCACCTGATATACTAGGTTAATTATCTGATAATTCCGGTCAGTGACTGCACTTCCAGGCAGTTGTATGCCTGGCCATGCCGGTTGTAGAATTGCGCCATAAAGTGGGCATGAATGGGCATTTCTTCCCTGTGCTGCCCAATCTGCTGTCTGACATGGCCCCCTTCACGTCCCTCTATGCCCACTTATGTCTCTCTATGCCCAAGTGGCATAAGTCAGAAAATAATCCCAATTCCTGGTCATGCTCCAAGAATTATGATTATTTAAAGTCTTGTATGTCTGAAACATGGGAGAAAATGTATTAAAACTGTCGGTGAAAAGACCAGTACACCATAATTCTGCCCCGGATAAATCAAGCTGGATGATTTACCTGGTGGAGTGTAAGACTGTGGACTAAATCAGCTATTAGTTGGTCTAGTTTATGCCAGAATTTTGTGGTGCACGGCTAAATTTTTATGGCGCGCCAAACTAAGCCATGCCCCTTTCCCCAAAGGCCACACCCTTTTATCAGACAAAAACTGTCTGAAATAGGCCTTAACCCTGTAGTAAATGCAGCGCAGTGGAAATTACACTTAAGGGTCTATTCACATTATCACTGAAAGCCCTGTGTTAGCTCCAGCATCATATCTATCACGTTTTAGATCAACAGATCGATAGATGTTATTAAAAACATCATAATCTGATATTTATTGATTCTGATCTTGTTCAGTAGTGATTAGTGTGATAGCGCAAAGTGTGGCCCGTTTAAGCTCAACCCCCATCCTTGGATTAAAGCTTGTGATTGGTAACTCTTTCATTGCCTCTGGCAAAGTCACCAGCATGAAAATGCTCTTGCCGCATTTTGGGGAGGGTCGTCACTTCCCATCACGTCAAGGGACAGCGACGACCCTCCCCAAAATCGGTCCCAGTGGGTGTTACTGATTTGTATCTGGATGTGGTCCCCATGCCTGCACTCAGAAAGCTATTTTAAATTTCATGTGTCATCATGATAGAGTAAACATATTGGGGATTATTTACTAAGGATTGCAGATCGCACTTTCATCGGACTGTGCACCGTTTTTGGGGATTGGACTGCTTGGACAGGTATTTAGCAAGTGTCTGCGCTGGGATTGTGTCACACACGATCGGTTTTTGGCGCAGCTTTGCTGGCTTCCATGCGGCACAAATTGGGGGGGGGGGTGTGCTGGGCTCATGATCTTAGTAAGTAAATGTGCTCCATTGACTCTTTGCATATGCAATACATATATATACATATGAACTGAAACAAACATAGAAAACAAAATATGATTCATACACTATTTTAGAATGTTAGTGACTGCATGCTTAAAGATAATATTATTATGTCTGTATATATTAACCAAAAACATTTCTAATGTTAAACTCAAATGTTTTTTTTTTTGCTTTGTACATTAACGTCAAAAAAGGTCAAAATAAATATCAATTAGACATTTCCTTTAACTGTGATATTTACTTTTTATTGTTCTTCTAGATTAAGGATTTTCCTTCCTGTTAATTTCACCTTGTATCTCTGTATCTGTTTTGTTTGAAGGTTGCTTCGAATGCTGCATAAAATGCCTTGGGGGTATTCCGTATGCATCATTGATTGCCACTATCTTGCTCTATGCCGGGGTTGCACTGTTCTGTGGCTGTGGTCACGAGGCTCTATCGGGCACTGTCAACATTCTGCAGACCTATTTTGAAATGGCAAGAAGTGCCGGGGACACACTTGACGTCTTTACCATGTGAGTCATAGTATCCAAATATAACATATGTATCTGCAGAAGTATAATAAATGTACAGATTAGTTTAATAAACCAAGTGGATGCTTGTGTCTACATGTCTGATGTCTCTGATATTATTGCATACTGGGTATTATTTGTTGCACTGACCTGTGTGTGTTCACTGACCCTGTGTGTGTTCCTCAACCATTTTGTATGTTCCCTAGGGCTACACTGGAATAGAATCAGATATAGTCACTCTATTAACTTGTCTATGGCACTGACGGAAGTAGCCAAGTACTGCATTAAAGGGAACCTGTCACCAGGGACCTCATTTTCACTAAAGACAGGTTGCAGGAGCCCATCACGCTCATCACAACATCTGCCTTTCTGCATTTTCTAAACATTTGCATTACAATATATAACTTACCATGCACACGCCTATCACAACTTCTGCCTTTCTGCATTTTCTAAACATTTGCATTACAATATATAACTTACCATGCACACTGACAGAATCCTCTTTGTAGTCTTAGGGGTTGAGCTTTGGTTTGGATGCATTTCAAAAAACAACATGTGACTTGTCTGTGCTACTCGTCAGCTCTCAGCCCTTACCTTTGTGCTCCTGTACAGCTCCTCCCTCCTGCTCCTTCACAGAGTTCACAGCCTTGTGAGATGACATCACGGGGAGAGGGAGAAGCTGTACAGGAGCACAACGGTGGGGGCTGTGAGCTGAGCAGTCTACAGCACAGTCAAGTCACATTTTGTTTTTTGAAATGCAACCAAACCAAAGCCCAACCCCTGTGACTACACAGAGGATTCTGTCAGGGTGCAAGGTAAGTTATAACACACAATTATATTGTAATGCAAATGCAGAAAGGCATATGTGAAATGCAGGTGTGTCTTTAGTGAAAATGAGGTCCCTGGTGACAGGTTCCTTTTAAGCTACATTTATCAGTGCCATAGAGATATAGCAGAGAATAAAGCAGTTAGTACAACCAGCTTATCTATTCATTGAGGTTGTAACCAACCTACGTTCTGGTGATTTATAGGACCCCTACCGATCAGCACATTGTTCTCTTTTAACAATATACAATGTTAACTTAGCCCTCGTAATTTATTTTTAATAACTTGTTTCATTCTGTCTATCCCCACCCCTCATAATAGTCATTTTTGAATTTTGCTACATCTGTGCTGTATATGAGGTTGAATGAAATGACTAAAAAACAGCTGTTGTTTTCCACAAAGAGCGCCGCTCTTGACTATGGGATGTATGTCACATTGTGACTTCTTTCCATTCACCTTTAATTAAGATGTAACTGTAAATGGAAACAAATGCCAACATTTGTACAGTAGAAGCAACCATTTTTAATGTCATGTAAACCTCCCCTGTTATAGCTCATGGTCTCCTCCTATATAGCACAGATACTTATGAAATATATGTTTCTTTTCATAGCAGCTTGCATCATAGCCCTTGCCCTAGACTGTTATGGTCCTGGGAGACCTGTCCATAATCTGCTGACTGGCTCTTACCTTGCATTTGAGCCCCTCTTAGCTATGTATGCCAATCATAAATGCCAACATAGCATCTCGCCTCAGGATTAAGAAGTTTGGTACAAGGGGGGAAAGGATACTGGTTGGTTAGACACTAGAACTAGATGTCTAGATGATAGGTTGGTCGAAATGTCTTGAATATGTTGAATATATAAATGGACTACAATGTTACTTTCCAACAGTTCGACTAACAGTGCTCCACCACTAAAAGATATTTCTCCTTCCACCCATTTAAATAAATGATTAATGCATTCAAGGCTTTCCTACATAAAGTCCATAAAGTTCTTTAAATCTCATATAACTTTTTTGTTTGATTGGTGAATGGCACAGTCCCACATACATAGAGCAAAGAGCATCTTAACTAGAATAAATTTCCATTTAAAACCTGGGCAGGACTCCTGCTACCCAGCACAGGTTGCTTGAGATTTTCATGTGTCCTGGGCTGTATGAAAATTTTTTTTTTAATGGTTTGACATTTACTTCCTAGATATGGTACAAGAACCAAGCATCTGTCTACCTAATAAACCACTAGCACTATGTTGTCAAACAGCGTAACATCTTCTAGTTTTTGTTCCTTCCATGGTTCAGTGTGGTGGCATCATCCAGAAAATCAACTTTGAAAAGAGATGTAAATTGGTTGCATAAAGTCATGGAGGGTTTAACACTAAAGTCAAGATGGGGAGCTCTAAACGCCTCCTCCTCTGGGATTGACATCATGCATCAGACTTCAGGATATTCATTAATGTCACTGAATATCTAGGATAGATCTAGGATCTAGGACAGTGATGGCGAACCTTTTAGCGATCGAGTGCCCAGACTGCAAGCCAAAACCCACTTATCTACCGCAAAGTGCCAACATGGTAATTTAGAGCAATATTACCTACATAAGGGCCAAATAATACTGCCACAAGTTTACCACCACTATTAGTATGCATGACACAGACATATACAGTGCACACATATATACAGTATGCATAACACAGACATATACAGTACACACATATATACAGTATGCATAACACAGACATATACAGTGCACACATATATACAGTATGCATGAAACAGACATATAAAGTATGCATAAATATATATACAGTATGCATAACACAGACATATATAGTGCACACATATATACAGTATGCATAACACAGACATATACAGTGCACACATATATACAGTATGCATAACACAGACATATACAGTGCACACATATATACAGTATGCATAACACAGACATATACAGTACACACATATATACAGTATGCATAACAGACATATACAGTACACACATATATACAGTGTGCATGGCACATATATATACACATATACGCACAGCACAGATACAGACACACATACACTTATATATACACATAACACAGACATAAACACACGCACACATGCATAACAAAGACATATTATATATCTGTGTTATGCATATGTGTGTAAATGTCACATATACACACACATATATGCATAGCACAGGTATATATGTATGTGAACTGTATAAACAAATTTTAGACACTGTACAACTTACAGTTATCTATGAGGAAGGCACACAGCAGCCTCTGGATGTTCCGGGTCACAGCATCCCCCTCCCCCTCTCTCTCTGTCTGGCTCCACCATCAAATATACTCAGTTAGCCTCAAAAAGGTATCGCCTGATTTCTTCACTCTTCTTCGGCTCCACTTCAGGTCTTCTAGTAGGAGGGGGAGGTGCTGCTTCCTTCTCCCAGCGCTGCACTGGGAACTTCTAATAAACATTTAGAGGCTCCTCTGACAGGAGCACAGACATTGTCCTGCACCCGGCCAAGTGCTGCATCTGAGGGGTCCGCAGGTCCTCAGTGTAGAAGAACTGCACCTACCCCGTGCAGTGTGACCTGTCTGCTCTGTATATGAGCGCAAGGGGCAGATGCTGTTCTTCTAAACTGAGGACCTGCGGGCCTCTGCATACGGTGGAGGATGATGGCGTGCGTGCCAGCAGAGAGGGCTCTGCGTGCCCCGTCTGGCACGCGTGCCATAGGTTCGCCACCACTGATCTAGGACCTTCAATTGCAGTGAAGGGGACTTTCTAAGGAAGAGAGAGCTTGAGGGCCCCAGGAATTTTAACTTTACTTGTGGGCCCTAGCTTCTCAGTCCAACAATGTCTGTGCCTTATACACAATTTGTCCCCGTCTCAAATACCTAATTTCCATTACTATCTTCTATGTCCTCAACTTGTTACCCTTGTCACATCACTTTGCACTTTATATCTGTGACTGATTCATGCAGCATTATCTACATTCCTGTCACCAACGTGAAGAAGTGAGGTTGTAATCTTCCCAATTCAGAAAGACAATTCTTTTCTTATAATTATTGTTGAGAATTCTGTAATTTGTTGGTCTATTTTGGTCCATTTTGGGGAAAAAAGGTTGCATGTAGGTTTATGAGATTTTGTACATGCAAATAGCTATACAAGAGGTGGAGCTTAGATATCTAAAAGTGGGGTCTTTTGCGGAAAAAGGAACTGCATAAAATGCATTAGCCAGAATTTTGGTACAACAAAATAGTGCCAATACAGGGAGTGCTATATTTCACTGGGTACAGGTTCTTATACACACTGGTAAGTGCATGGCAGACATGCTTTTATTATACCTTAGTCATCAGTTGATCGTTTAATAAACCTTCTTTAACTTTACATGGCTCCATGCAAGCATCTTCCTGAAAGTCCTGGGGGCAGATGGATTTCTATATTTCTAATTTGCATATATCGTTCCCTCAACACCCCGTTAATCTATATTCAAAACACCCCCCCCCCCCCCCTCATGACGTCCCATGCCTCCCCCTTATGGCGTTGGCTCTCTGAACAAGCAAACCTTGTGCGGTGAGCCTTCTCTGTCATGCGTCCCATTACTACTCTGTGTAACTAGGCAGTTTGCATACTCCATTCTGCCTAGTTACACAGCGTAAAGACGCATGCGCAGTGAGCAGCAATCTCGCTCCTCACTGTGCAGGACAGAGATAGGAGGCTCACCGCGCAAGCAGAAGGTTTACTTGTGCATTGAGCCGACGTCATGAGGAGAGTGATGTTTTGAATATAGATGAACGGGGCGCCAAGGGAATTAAATATGCTAATTAGTTGGGGATACTGTTTTAGAGGACTAGTGGGGTTTTATACCAATTTCGAGGACAACTGGAGCCACAATGGTTCAGACTGATTAAATTAAGATCTGGACCGAAGCCACTGTAATAAATATGGCACCGTTTTAGACTTTCTGATCTAAATGTTACAGAATATCAGTATATCTGCCCTGTTGTTTGTTCAGTGTTAAGATTCAATGTTGAGACCCCAATTTATCACAAGATCGGGTCCAAGTTCCTGATCTTCTGGTTGGATGTTATCTTGTTCAATCCTAATGATCTAGGAAAGATTCCCAATCCAGTAGATTTTTACATATTATTGAAACATTTCTTTTAGAACTTGGTGCCTATTTTCTTTCCTTCTCTTTTGATTATTTTTGGGCAGTTCAAAATCCTCGTTCAGTTATCTCAGTTATACATTATACATGAATGTGATTATATTTGTGCCAGGTTGGTAAAGCCAGATGTCCAGGAGACTAGAGAGGGCCCCTCCATAGAGGTGTGGACGTGTTTGTTTGCTAACCTTGTACAACAGCTGCCTGGAAAACCCCTCTAAGGAAAAGAGAGCTTGTATTACCTTAATGGGAAATTTACCAGGAAGTAGTGATTTTTAGGAGGCACAGGCTATTACAGATTTATAAGATTCGTGCTGCAAATTTGACTCATGTTAAAAACAAACTTTGCCAAAAGTAAAAGCCCTACGGACCTGCTGCCCTTAAATAAACTCATCTTACAGAATGTACTTAATAAACTGCATCTTTGATGTAAAATGTTTCAAAATTTTTATTTGTGAAGCTTATCATTTGTTTAATATTTCATCTATAATGTATAATTTAAGAGTTTGTGACTTCTCACAAGAATATGTGTTCTAAAAACTAAATGTAACATGAAAGTGCAAGTGCTATCAAGCAGTTTTCCATTTTTATCTTACCACTTGTGTAAATGAGCTCACTCCCTAGAGGTTATAGGTTGGAATTAAGAGAATGGATGCTTAGTGTTTTCTCTTAAAATGTACCACAGTATATGCATTACTAACACTCCTGAGACGAGTGGTTGGAAATCATTCTTACTTCTGGAGTTTTAGATATGGACTGGAAGGATAGAGGGAGGAGTGAGGATGACAGGAAGAAGAATAAGTATTTAAAGGGAAACTTCCAACTCCTTGGCACATAAAAACTAAACATATGGCCTCGCAGGTGAACTGTCCTGCAGTGTAAACTTTTTTGAGAAAATCTATGGCAGGAAAGTGGGAAAATCATTTTTTCTTTTTATGTGGAAATGAGTATTTTAGTGTCCCATTGATGTTGATATGAGGTCTGATGTACAGATACTTGCCAAGTTTTACAGGGGTAGCCGGGCACTGTCAATTCCAATAGGAGCCGTAGGGCACTGAAACTAGGGAAGTAAAAGGTGCACCGGATCTCACAGCTATGCCCATGATGCACTAAAACTTTCATATGCTTATAAATAAAGATTCACTTGTATAGTACTATAGTTTATGTGAAATTTACCAATAGATTAAATGCTAAAATAAGTACATTTAATTTCATCTGTGGCATCCATGTTTTATTATCAGTACATTATTGGGAGATCATTGGCAGATCCAGAGATTTCATGTAGATTTGATGCAGTCTAAAGACTAATATTTGTTAAGGATTTGATGTTCAAGAAATAACCTCCCCCACAAATTCTAGTGTATTCTTTTATTACACACTACTAGTAATAAGTGCTTTATCTATTATTCTGCATTGTCAGAATTCCTATTTGTTATGCTTTAATAAAATACAAGAAAATAAATGTAGACTATGTAAAGCCAGATACTTCTCATGAGAAAATTAAAAATGATTGTCTTAGAGCTAAATCTTTATTTATGTAACTAACCTTTTTGGGCTGATGTAAATTAAGCAGCAGAACTCAGAGTAACTAGATACAGAGGTTTTCAATTGACTTTAGGAAAGATCATCATTTTCAGATTGCTCTGATTTCCAGTTTCTAGACCAGTGATGGGCAACCTTTTGAGCTTGGTGTGTCAAAATTCGCCAAAAAACCGAGCATAACTCGGGTGCTGTGTCGCCTTGACAAAAAAACATAATTTTGTGATATTTATAGTTTAAATAACAAATACGTATATTATTTAACTTCTAGGGTACTTTAACCCTAGGTTATGTGATTGATCCTACCATGTACTGCCATACTACAGTATACTACATTATGGCAGTATATGGGGATTTTCCCAATCATCTATTACTATGTGAAAATCACACATTGTAATAGATCGGTTACAATCAGACACGTGTGGAAATGCTTAGTAACCAGTGAACTTTCTGTCATGAAAGTTCACAGGTTATAGCGAGGGCACAGGCGCCGCTGTCTGCATCTCCTTCATGCCCTCTTGGCATGGAGAAGGTGTGAGGAGCAAAATAATCGCAATGGTTGGCGATTTGCAAGGCGTTGCGATTATTTCAGGGCTTGTACATCACAAAACTGATACACAAGCCCTGATGACTGTCTTCTATCATACAGTGCACTGACCTTACTTACTATATGATGAGAGTGGTTGTCCTCCCTTGCCCCTGCTGTGGAGATGGTCAGTGTAGAGGTGGCAGCTGCTGGGACATCACACAAGGCAGCAGCGATGTGACCTCTGACTGTGCTGCCATCTTCCCCCCACCACAACTATCAGGAGCTGCAGAGGAGCCTCCTGGGTGTATGGCCGGGTCACCTCTCCTGCTGTGCCCCATGCTGACTGGAGACAAAAGACACAGCTCACACAGGGGGAGGGGCCAGCCCGGGGGAGGAGGAGTAGGGGGGACTGCTGGGAGCTCAGGGCAATCTCTCAGCCTCCCGGCTACTGCACCTGGTAATGTAGGATGAAACTTAACTCTCAGGCAGCCGTGTGTCAGTGAAAATGGCTACGTGTGTCAGCACTGACACGCGTGTCATAGGTTAGCCATCACTGTCCTAGACCAACCTCTTCATTGCTTGTGGGGTACAGTGCTGTACATTTTATCATAATTGAATGGATAAAGAAACTTCTAGGCATAGCCACTACATAACACACAGTCCTGTTAATAAAGGGGTTGCAGCACTTGCTTAAAGGGAGTCTTCAAAAGACTTGAGGGGCTGGACTCCATCCATCTAATTTTCATGATCACCATCTAATTTTCCTGAATGATCCTTTGAATAGTCCATAGTTCATAGAAGGCTAACTTAGGGAGTAATTATAGTAAATAAAATTGATAGTTATGTACTACAGCTGTACTATATTTCAGTACAGTGAAATATAAAATAATTCAATACAGGCAGTCCCCGGGTTACGTACAACATAGGGTCTGGAGGTTTGTTCTTAAGTTGATTTTGTATGTAAGTCGAAACTGTATATTTTATAATTGTAGATCCAGACAAAAAAATTTCGGCCCCAGTGACAATTGGAGTTTAAACATTTTTTGTTGTAATGGGACCAAGGATTACCAATACAGACACTTTACAGCTGATTATTGCCATCTGGGGCTATAGTAAAGCATCCAGAGAGCTTCACCAGAGGTCAGAGGGGTCTGTCTGTAACTATGGATTGTCTGTAAGTCGGGTGTCCTTAAGTAGGGGACCACCTGTACATTAAAACTGTGAATTGTTAAATCATTTTCTCAGTTCCAACTATATATCAGATTTCTTCTGTTATCCCTTCTAACCGTTTTTGTAGCTGTCACATATGATTATTGTGATCCTCTAGAACAGTTGTCATGTTATGATGCTGTACAGAAAGTGCAGACAGTGGAATTGGTTTCAGGCTGAGTCTAGAAGGAGGTCACAAGCTCCGCCTGGGTTCTGGGTTGTGTGTAACATGAATTTTCGCCATTGTGGAAATTAAGGGAATATAAAGGATATGTGACACTTGTCCATTTCATATTAGTGGTTGTATGCACAGGAATTTTTTTAAAAGTTTTTTTTACAAAAACAAAATTGGGCACATTTACTAATAACATTGCTACTATGTGTAGTTTCCTGTGTAGTGTGCAGAGGGCGCCAGATTCATGAATTGTGGCGACAGTTCTTCATGAATCTGGTGCTCCCTGCACTGCCCCGACAGAGTGCACCACTTTTTTTGGTGCACCTTTGACATAGGGCTTGCAACACAACTCTGTCCAACTTTGCATGATAAATGTGGTTTGATTTGACTGTGGCCCCTTCAGTGCAGAGATTTGTGCACATGAAGAATAGGGCAGCGTGTGCAACAATTGTGTTGCATGTTCCAGAAATGTGTCTCGGACACTTCTTAAATGCCTGTGTAAGCAGTTTGCACTGAAAAGAACAGGCAAAGTCCAACAGAAAACTGGTGCAGGGGCATTAGTAAATGTGCCCCAAAGTGCACAATTACAAAGGTCTAACCACTGGAATCTTAGCTACCTTGAGAATGTGGCTCCCCAGGTTATCTGAGTGAATGAAGTAGTAGTGCGCCTTCAAGGCCATGCTCACTTTCATGACACTGGTCGAGTGCTGTCATGGATTTCTCGCTGAGAGCAGTGATCATGCAAGTACCCAGCTTGTTCATTCACACTAAAGACTTTGGGGCCCCCAAGCATTTGTTTTTTTAGCGAATAAACCAATAACAATTACTCTAGTATTATGCTATGTCTTAAATCTACTTTTAGTTAGATTTAATTTTGAAAACACAGACAGACTTTGGTTGTAGCAGACTTTGTTTCCTCTGCCTGGTTATAGCTGACTGCTTCCTCCTTTGTGGATGTTTGAAACTAAGTCGGGACCCTAGTCAAAAGCCTTTCACTCAGCTAAACCAATTCCCTACACTTTACTGACCAATAATAATAATAATTCCTTTATTTCTATAGCGCACACAGATTACGCAGCGCTGCACAGAGCTTGTCAAATCGGTCCTTGTCCCCAATTGGGCTCACAATCTAATTAACCTGTGGGAGGAAACCGGAGGATCCGGAGGAAACCCACGCAAACATGGAGAGAACATAAAAAACTCTTTGCAGATGTTGAACCTGGGACTTGAAGTCGGCTCGCCAGCACTGCAAGGCTCTAATGCTAACCACTAAGTCACTGTGCTGCCAGATGTGAAGACATTGGGGAAAATTAATGCAGAACTCTGGTGCAGACAGCTTCATAAATCTCCCCCAATACAGTGCAAAAAAAATTGGAGGTTATTTATCATTGGTTATCCAGGACTTTTGTGGTGTAAAAAAATTGAATTGACGTTTTTCAAGACTTCTCACTGCTAAAAAATCTCACTGGGCTATTTCGGCCACCTCATTAATCTTGAGTAAACATAGAACTGCTATTGCAACACCCTACACAGTCACATTCATGACTTGGGACTTTTGCAAAAAGTCCCATAAATAGTCTCATAGTTACTCCAGTCCCCTGCTGGTGTATGTGCTGGGACTTTTTCTGCATTTTGAGACTTTTTGGGGACTTTTTGAAATTAAAATCCCAGATAGAAAGTAGACCAAAAATAGACATAGAACTGTCCCAAGGAACTGCCTAGTGATAAGTAACCCCCACTTCGATTGTCTAGTCACCACAAATCAGGACATGACCATCCAGTGTCTGTCCAAGAGGAAATGGTATATATGGTCTTAGAACGTATACAGTTAGAAACTGTATATTAGAACTCACATATTACACATAACCCATATAAGAGGAATATATGCAAGAAATGTAATGCATTTATGTGATATTGCTCTAAGGATTTAATGCTTGGTGGCTTATAACGTTAATATAATCTTCTAATGGCTTTCTATGTTGTCTTGAATCATTAAGATCCCTTTATCGCTTTCTTTTGCTTTATTGGCTTAATTCATAATTAACTTCTTCATATACTGGCACTGCATACTGCGCAGCCTAATTGTATATGCCATTAAGATAAAAGCATTAGTTATACACTAACATTAGAAATTATTCACAAATCTCTTCTCATTCTTCTCCATAGGATTGATATTTTCAAGTATGTCATCTACGGGATTGCAGCTGCCTTCTTCGTCTATGGTATTTTGCTGATGGTAGAAGGATTCTTTACAACTGGTGCCATTAAGGATCTCTATGGGGATTTCAAAATCACAACTTGTGGTAGATGTGTGAGCGCATGGGTATGTTACTATACTATTTCTGTAAAATCATACTATATAAACTTTGTTGTTCTAGTATAAGGTAAAGATTTGCCTTTTGTGTGATAATGCCAGAAATCTCCCCTGTACTCAGACCTTCATCCATGGCCTTTAGGCACTTATTCCATTGATTTTTTTCAGTAATTGCAATCATTTGTTATGGCAAATGGGTATGAAGGGGGCGGGGGTGTGCAGTGGACCCCGTGACTGCACACTAGGTATAACTTTTGAATTTTAAAAGGGGTTGTCTGTTTTTATTCAGCAGGCGGGCTGGGGAGGGATTTTTTTTTCAAAAACCAAACCTGTACTTTCTTCCTTTGGCACTCCTGATGTACAGCGCCGCTGTCTTTCTGGGCCGTCCCCCTGTTTGTTTACAAGGGCTCAAAAGATGAACTGAGTTCAGCTTGTGGACAGCTAAAGTGGCCGCCCACACCTCGGCGCCTTCTACAGCACCGGGAATAGGGACAGGTGGGTGTGGCCGGCCATTACGGCCGTCTGAAGCTGAACACAGCTAAGTTTTCATTCCCCTGTAAACAAACAGACAGCGGCGTGGGAAACTGGGGCGACAGAGGAGGTGAGTACACCTTTGTTTTTTTAAACATCTCTCCCCAGCCTGCAGAATTTTGAAAACAGTCGAACCAAACATTTGCAGATCATAACGCAATTCTACAGCACGCAGGGCCTGTAATTGTAAATCATTTGATATATCTGGTAGCCGTACTGCACGGTGTACAAACCTACACCAGGCCCTACCAGGAAAATATTTACAAGTCTATAGCAGCGTAATTTGTAGGGAGTGTGAAAGTGCGTAGCTTTAAGGGGATAATAATCGCAAGGCCTGCTGGTTTGTTAGGTATTGTTAGGGCTTGTACACCACAACATTGGAGCCCTGATAATCCTTTTTTTTCTACATTTTTGCTGCCGTAGCTCTGTTCAACTCCTTTACATAGCTGGCTGTACTGCTGCCTCTGAGATGAGCATATCCACTTCTGCTCTTTTTAGTTTGCCATTCTTTTAGAGTACAGAGTTAGAAAACGAGAGGTCCTACAGGAGAGCAGGGGAAAGGTAGAGGGAGAACAGAAACAAACACCAGGAGATTGGAGAAACTTGGTAACAGATTTACCAGATCTAAATTTGTAAACCATTCAAGATAATCTAAAAAATTCCCAAAAGTAAACCCATTTTTGTATCACAAAACTATAGTAAATTTGCTGAAGGAATTAGAATAGGAAAAACAGTGGAGATGACACTTTGAATCAATCATCTGCCTTGTTTACGCTGGAGTTACAACATGTCTGTCATTGATCAGTGCTGTCATTTACCCACATAAATGTTTTGTGAACGTTATCATTTACCTAATAGATTTTTCTGGTGTAGAGTCAAGCAGCTCCTAGGAGTTAATGCGAATGAAGAATTCTTCACTAATAAAGTGCGAAGGGTTTTTATTAACACCATAGTAATTGGTGCCAAGTACTGTCAGCCGATAGGCAGCAGATTCTAATTAGCAGGAGGACAGATGGAACACAGGAAATAACCCGTATACAATCCATTTGGCTTCTTTACTCCATGTGATAATGCATGATTTGTCCCTAAAGTTATAGTCAGTGACATACAGCATGTACATAAAGTAGTTACTAGTGTGGATTCTTCTTAATCCATCACTAGTTTGAATGGTAGAAAGACATTTGATGGATACATTCTATGAATATGAATAGCTCTTGGTATACAATACTGAAGCTCAGTGGATTCCTAGAAATAAGCCAGGATCATTTTCCACCTCTTGTATTGTGGTCTCTCTGTAGTCCTCAGACACAACACAGTGACCTCTTCAACTAAGCGCTCTCAAGTTACAACACAAATCATTCACAATGTTGGCTGTTCGGCTGCATTTTTTTGTTTTATTTTTTGTGTTTTTATGATTTCTCATACTGTTTCACAATTCCCGCCTGTTCATTCTACAAGAATCTTAAGTGAGAGTTATCCAATAAAATAAAAGTCCATTAAAGCATTCTTGTAAAAAAAAAAAAACATTAAAATACTCTGCACATTTAACTTGTGGATTTCCTATTTTCCATTCTCGGTGTAGCCTGGTTTGACAACATTCTTTATTACGGTGCAGATATGATGTCCTTATCCATTACAACCAGTGATTTATCACAATGATGACTGGGGGCTGAGCACTAGTAATATTCTAGTAGTATAAGCTGACTTGAATATAAGCAGAGGCACCTAATTTTAACACAAAAAAAACTGGGAAAATGAATTGACTTCAGTATAAGCCTAGGGTAGGAAATTAATTTGTCACCGCCTCCCCTCACTAATAAAATGCCTAACAGCCTCCAGACTGATGAAATGCCCAGCAGCTTTCCCCAGTAATCAAATACCCAGCAGCCACTTCTTGCCAATGTAATACCCAGCCGCCTCCTCACTAATAAAATTCTCAGCCGCCTCCCATCACTAATGAAATGCCCAGCAGCCTTCCCCCTAATGAAATGCCCCGCAGCCTCCACTCACTAATAAAATGCCCAGCAACCTCCCCTCACTAATCAAATGTCTACCAGCCTCTTCTCACTACTGAAATTCCCAGTAGCCCCCCTCATAATAAAAATGCCCAGCAGCCTCCCCCACTAAAAAAATGTCCAGCAGCCTTTCCACTAATGAAATGTGCAGCAGCCTCCACTCATAATTAAATGCCCGGCAGCCTACCCACTAATGAAATGCCCAGCAGTTTCTCCATTAATGAAATGCCCAGCACCTTCCCCCATTAATGAAATGCCCAGCAGCCTTCCCCCATTAATTAAATGCTCAGCATCTTCCCCTCACTTATGAAATGCCCATTGCCTGCCTCTCATTATATATATAAAAAAATAAACTCAGTTCTTTCCTCTGGTGCTCAACGCAGTGCCCATTCTCTTTTGGCTTCCTGTGTAGCAGTGTGGGTAGAGATAGGTCCATGACATCGTCAGTCAGCAACACCATGACCATAGTGTGTGCAGGGCAGTGTGCATGATACCGCCTCTACCCGCACTGGTACATAGGAAGCCGAGAGGTGAGTACTAAGTTTATTCTTTTTATATACTCAAGGTTAAACCAAGTGGGATAAAAACTCAAGTATATGTAGTTTTTTTTTTCCCCTTTAATAATATTTCTTGTCACACATAAGGATTATTTTAAAGAATTTAAATCTGTAATGTTAATTTGTAATATACAATAAATATATTATTATAACATTGGTTAGCAATTTTTTTAATTTTTAAACTCCAACCTGAGGATAACCATTTTCGAGCCATCTCATTTATTGTCTGTGCAACGGGTTGTTTGTATTTTTCTTGTCATCTGAAATTAATCAGAATTAATGGATCAGAGTTAATAGACTAAAATGGCCTCTGGCAACAGATGCTGTATGACTTTGCCTCAAAAGTCTTATATTGGAAAAAACAACAACTTCATGTGGAACCACAATGGTGTGTATTTAGTGGTTAAGATTTCCCCTTATGTAATTTGTCCTTGTTACTATTATATATGAAATTATATTAATGCAACTATTTATATTTTAGTTTATTATGCTGACATACCTCTTCATGCTAGCCTGGCTCGGTGTCACAGCCTTCACCTCCCTACCAGTCTACATGTACTTCAATATTTGGACTGTTTGCCGAAACGCTACATTAGTCAATGAAGCTAACTTTTGTTTGGATCTTCGTCAGTTTGGTAAGTTATTTTATTATATTTATTTCCAGTGAGAGACACCATGAGGGGCATTTATTATTTTTGGCGCAGGGTGGTGCAAGAACCCTATATTATTCAATGGGATATAAGTTTGTGGCGCAAGGAATTAATTAATTGGCACACAGACTGAAAGGTTTAGAACTCCCTTGACTAGCTCTTAGCTGGGCTATTTCTGCGCCACAAAAAGCACCAAAAATGAGTCGGAATATAGAAGCAGAAAACTGGTGGATTTACAAGTGGCGATTCACAAAATTTCTCTGCAGAGAGGAAAAAAAAAGACTGCCAGTTTTCCGTTTCAAAGGCCATAATAAGGCCCCCCCAACCATGTGTGCAAACCTTTATTGAGTGGAAAATCAAGACCCAAGTATAGGATTACTATACACAGACTGGAGTATCTTTTCTGCTGGATAGCATATCATATTCTGAAGTACTAGTCATGTAGAAAAAAGTAATCATGGACATGAAATTTTTTTGTGCCCGTTACAAAAAATTAATTTTTTATGCATGTAATTTCCATCCTAATAAATTTCACAGTAATTACTGCCAATGCCTAATCAGACTGGTAGCCCTCCTGCCAGTTACTATGTGCTTGGCACTTGTCTTCAGCAGAAAGAAAGCTCTAATTAATATTCATAAAAATATTAATGTTGTGAACTCTCATAAGATGCTTGGAAGAAATTGCTGGGTCTAGGGTTCATGTGGGGAGAGTTGTGCGCTGAGGGGACAAGAGATAAATAATGTAGTCCAATACCAGTTTAACACAATTAGACTAATATGTAAGGTTGTGTTGGCAGAATTCTTGCGGTAATTTCTGGGATTGTTTGTACAACAACTGCAACTATAGACCTCCAACCGAATGGCCTTATTAAGGTCATATTTTGAATCCCTATTTAACAAATCCAAGAATAGATACCACAGGGAAACTTTCTATAACAATATTCAAACCTCATACAGGGTGTAACCCATTCCTCCCAAAATGCTTGATCAGAATACTCACATATGACATTTTTGCAGTAAATCTGCCAACTACTCACATGTCCTTCAGAACCTTTCCTAAAACCAACCCCCAAAGTATAAAGTTATGTCTATATTGTTTGTGAGGACCTCAGAGAGCTGCTAGAGAACACTAGAAAGGAACACTGATAAAGTTGTTGAAAATTGTACTGCAGGGCAAGGCTTTAAAAATATAACTTTAGCTCTAAATGTCTAACGGAGCAGTAATATGGCACAACTGCTAATCTACCAAGACATGACCATCCACCTAAAGTAAAAAGGAGAAGTGGCAGTAACCCATAAGTAGCCCTATTTGCTATTTAGGGGACACATCAAGCATGTGGAAGAAGTTGGTCTGGTCACAAGAAAGTGGAACTTTTTGCCTAACTGGCAAATGATATGTGTGGAGGAAAGACAACACTGCAAATAACCAGAAACACACCATTCCTATTCTGAAGCCTGGTGGTGATAGCATAATGCTGTCGCATTGCTAAGATTTACCATGGACAGGTGGATGGAGCTTAATAAAGTACAATCTAAAAGGACATTTTAAAGGAAATCTACTATCAAAATCCATCATGATAAACCAGGGGCACTAACTCATAGATCCAGGCACTGTGACTGTGGTAATCTTCTTATATTTGTTATCCATGGTCTCCTTCCTTCTATAATGAACTTTTAAAATTATGCTAGTGAACCAGAAGGGTTTTGGGGGAATCACCAGAGCCTTTTCATGTTGTAGCTTTAAAAGGAAGGAGGCCATGGATAACAAATATAAGAAGATTACCACAGTCACAGTGCCTGGAACTATGGCCTCTTCCATACAAACGTGTGCTCACCCTTGCCATGGCAGGAGAGAGGAGGGGTGAGTTCTCCTCGCCTCTTCCCAGTCCATTTTAAGCTGAGTGGCTGTGCCATAATGTCCTATATTGTTCTGTGAAGTTTCTTGGCTCGGTCACGACCTGGTGAGACAGCGTGTGTTCACTGCACCTTGACTGGGTGCCATAGACACCTATGGGGGCCATGATGCGGCCATAAGTTGTGCGCCCCTAGCAACAGCCCCCATACATTTGTCAGCATAGGGCCTATAAGTATGTGCCCCTGGTTTATCATACCTAATATATTTGGAAATATATTTGAAAATGAGGAAAAGTTCATGGAGACTGAATACTTTTGCAACCCACGGTATCAACAGCTAATTTTCCACACCACTTTTCTTTTTTACGTCTTTGTTATGAGTTCGGTCACATCCGTGCTTTCTCTTTTCTGGCGCACAGACCGGTGTCCCTTGGTAAGAGCAGAAACATATTTCTTTCCTCCAGAGTTTGACTGCAGTTGTCTTTGTTGATTTAGTTTTAAGGTCAGGAGTTCCTGTGAACATTATTATAGCTCCTTTTGTTCGCTTCAGATATAGATGGATTTTATTACTAACAGATGATTACACATACTTGTAAGAGATAGATTTTTATGGCGAGACTTGCTGCACCATAGTATATCATAGCAGGGCAGGGTACAAAGCATTATACTTGTCACATACATCATTCTGGAATAAGTAATGTGCTTTATATATTGTGGAGCCTCATGGGATTATACTTCACATTTCCAAGAGAAAGTCACAATAGAATGACTCCACTGGATATAGATGCCTGTTTCCCAGTGGACAAGACCACTAAAACTATTGGCGCTAACACAGAGATAGAACCAACGGATCCCTTGGCACCAGTGTCAGGCTGAACAGAATTGTTGGAAAATATTTGAAGCATCCTGGGAAACCTGAAGAAAGGAAGAATGCAGATCTTCTGCTTAGAAAACTAAGGCACCAGT
This sequence comes from Engystomops pustulosus, assembly GCA_019512145.1. Classification (NCBI taxonomy): domain Eukaryota; kingdom Metazoa; phylum Chordata; class Amphibia; order Anura; family Leptodactylidae; genus Engystomops; species Engystomops pustulosus. The sequence continues at coordinate 46,851,667 of CM033641.1, read as the reverse complement.
CCAAAAAACTGGAACACCTAAGCTTTTTCTCCGTATTTCATACAAGTTCATAATTTAACGAAATTTCAATTTTGGGCCCGTAATCTAGCAATCAAAATAATTTATATCACCATACCTTCATTCGTTTACCCCCTTATCCCCTCGGAAATTACTTGTTGTCCTGCCATTGTCTTCTGTTGCACATGCGTGCAAGTTTCTCTCGCTGCATAGCTTCTTGTTTCCCTGCATCTAATGGGAGCGTGCCCGCATATGAAGGACACGGGGGAGAATATTGATGTGCACGATTGTAGTTATGCACGTATGTGAATCGCGGCACACAGCCTACCGCTGGACACGAACAAGCAACTTTGAAGGAGAGGATGATGGGATGTGAAGTCCCATGGAAGCACAGGGTGGCCATCTTATTAAATATGAGCAGAGCAATTTGTGCAAAAAAGTAAAAAGAAATAAATATAAGATAAGAGAACGTTTGGGAAGGATGGAAAAATTGACACAGAGGCTTAAAAAAAATTAACATAAAGAGGCCGGACAATCCCTTTAACAAAGAGATTGTCCATAAATACTCATTGGGGTTCGTAACAATTAGATCCATAAATTTATCCAGCACCATGGGCAACACATAGCTGTGCGTGACCGTTCCTATTACTACTTTTGGTACTATTACTATTTGTGGAAATTGATTTCTGAGACAATTCCAATCTTCTCCGATATGCTACTTGCCAAGTTTCCCAATGGAAAATAAAATTGCCCTAAAACCAACATGGCGGCTTTTATTCCAATCATAGCTTTGAAGATATGCTTCCTCATTCATTACCTACTGGGGTATTCAGATATGTCATTTACCCTTTTGTTTCTGAAATAAAAGGTTGTCCTCTGACTTTGGACACACCCTGTACATTGATCTTAGTATTCTTGGTATACATTTTGATCAAATTGAATAGACCAACAAACCACTTCATGGTGACCTCATCCTAGTGTTTCCCTAAACTAAAGGCTTTTTGTAGTTGTTGTAAAGGGGACTTAATTAAGTATTGTATATAATAGTGTATACTGGCTGACATTGTAGAGTTATACCTTATGGGGGATTTATATGTGTAAGGGATATGTTTTATAAAAGTACATTTTTCATTTATTATGTATTTTTAAGCTTATTGACAATGTTCATTGTTTTGTTAGGTATTGTTACCATTGGTGAGGAGAAGAAATTGTGCACCCCATCTGAAGCCTTCCTGAGGATGTGTGAATCTACTGATGTGAGTTATACAATCCCACGCACATGAATCTTACACCTGATTCTGTTCTTACAAAGGCAATGGTGCTGATTAACAGCAGCCAACAGTAAATGGCTATGTGCTGCACCCCAGAAATTGATATTTCATAGGATTCATCATAGCATGTAATTAGTTAGAATGACTATAATAGATCTAGCAAATATGCTGGATTAATGGGTTATACACAGGCATAAAATGTATTATATTTTGGGGGTAAGTTCATCACAGCTTATTGGAGCTCCCTCTTATCACATAGAGAGGGGTGAGTTACTCTTTAGGTACAAGAACTACAAGTTGCTCACTGGATATGAATCATGAGATGTATTTTTCTATTGCTGGTCTCGGACAACACTTATAATAACTGTAATGGAGATAAGAACTGTAATTAACTTTAAGTATATACGATGGTATGGGAAAAAATCACACATGTTCGTACTCTTCCTCAGTTGGACATTTTAGATCATATATGACGATCTGGTTTAGAGACTAATTGTGGGCAGAGAATGTGATGGCAATAATAATTATATCAGAACTGTAGAAATAATGTTTGGTTAGGGCATACTACTTAGAACCACCTTAAAACACGTAAAAATGGCTACTTGGCTTGTTTTTGGAGCTCTCCTTTGCTTCCACCAGCTAAAGTAGCTCTCTTAGACACAATAGAGCCTTGTACAGCCAATTTGGACCTTTTGTAGGATCATGTATTCTTTTTTCATGGACCTATGGGTTGGGTCTGTGAAAACAGACTCGTGTCCAATCTGTGAAAAAATCAGAAGTCAGGTAATTAATTGGGTGACAGCAAATGTTCACACTGCTGCCATTTATTTCTGAAGTTCTGCCCCAGATGTTCTGCATAAGAGACATCATAGTCACTAGCAGAAACCAAAAGCTCCTATTGACTATAAAGTTTTGTATAACTCCTGTCTTCAGATGTCTAACATTTTTCCGTATTGGGGACACATAATGGAGTCTGCTATGGCTCTGTGAAAGTAGCCTTAAGCTGCCATTGGCTCAGTCTTTGATATACATACGTCCACATTGTTTGTAGGTCTCTGAATGTAGTAACATTTCAGGATCCTTTTCTGATACCAAGTCCCAGAGCAACTGAAGTAACATTGAGTAGCAATAAGGTAAAGCAAGGCTCACACCAGTTATATTCCATATATAATAATGCAGTATGCTCTGCTCTTTTATCTGTGCAACATTTCGCAATGCAAACAGCCCTTATAAATGTTGGTATATATATTATTCAAATTAACCATGAGAGAACAGCATACTCCTTAGCTCCCTCTAGAGGTAACAGAAGGCTTACTGTATTTCATTATTTAGTTCAGTGATTTTCAACCTGTGTGCTGCGGCACACTAGTGTGCCGCGACACATGGTTGAGTGTGCCGCGGGGAAAGTTCCCCGAACTATGGTGCCCCTGTGTAGCGCTGCCGCCGCGCCCCCGTGTTTCTGCCCCCATACTTACCTACAAGCCCCGCGTTGGCGATCCGGCCATCTTCTGTAGCTCCTGCACCGCGCGGCCCATGTCACGTGACTGACGCGACCTGACGTTATTATTTGTATAGGGAAGGAAGCTAGGGTCTTTTTTTTTTTTTATTAGTAAAGGGAGGCCTCTAGGGCCTTTTAATTAGTAAAGGGGGGTCTCTAGGGCCTTTTAATTAGTAAAGGGGGGCCTCTAGGGCCTTTTAATTAGTAAAGGGGGGCTCTAGGGCCTTTTAATTAGTAAAGGGAGGCCTTTTATGACTGTTTTAGTGTCATTTTGTGCTATTTTGGTTGTTGGTGTGCCCCAGGATTTTCTAAGTATAAAAAGTGTGCCGCGGCTCAAAAAAGGTTGAAAATCACTGCTTTAGTTCAAGACTAATCATTTGAATTCATAAACTAAATGACACCAATTTGACCTGCTTAGACATGAATAATAATGGGGAAGATTTATCATACACAGGCGCTCGCCACTGGGCAAAACTAAATATCCCCCAATGTATATAGAAGTATTATAGGATTTTTTAAAATCATCCCTAGAATTGGGCAGTACCATCAGAAAGCTGTGGGTCTGACACCTGTCGACTGTCACCAATCACCTGTTTGAGTGCTGCTTCCACTTCTCCGGCCTGTGTTGTAACATTGAATGGTCACGTGGCTGGTTTGTAGTTCCCTTTCATTTAGGTCAATGATGCCGAGCTGCAATACCAAACTCCGCCACAATAAATATTATGGCACTGTACTTGGTAAACTGGGGAAGCCATAGATTTATCTGTCATCATTTTAAGCAGGTAATTGGTGAAGATGCCAGGTGTGGGACATTGCCCAATTGCGTATTATTTACTAAAAATGCTGATATTCTGCGTAAAGAGTGAACATTTACTTAAAGTCGCATTATAGACATATGTTAAAATACTATTATCATTATGATATTTTTTTTCAAATTACTGACTGTACATCACTGTAGATGAGAAAGATTTATATTCACTTAATTTTCTTATATTGTTCTTCTTTTGTTTATTTTACAGCTAAACATGACCTTCCATCTCTTTATTGTTGCCTTGGCTGGAGCTGGAGCTGCGGTTATTGCTATGGTAAGCTGTAATGTAATAAAATCATAGATACTTTAGAAAAAATATGTGCTTGGTGAATAGAAACTCACTAACACAAGGTGCACCTATATGACATCTATAGAACAGGACTGCACAATCTGCTGCTCAGTTCACTTGATAACTGTTATTCCCAGTATTAATAAGTCTCATCTGAGGTTGTTATTACATAGAGATCAAGGATGTCGGATAGAAGCAATCCCTAGCCAGAAAATGTTTTTAGGATCTTTTATGGCTAATATGTTTGTATGCATAACTAGGCATAAAGTTGCTATCTATTGTGATAGAAGAAGATAAAACCCCCATGGTGACTGGTAATACTAGCTAGATGATCAAGATAATGGGGCTTATTTACTAAGGGTCCCGCTGCCTCATTTTCGTCGGTTTTCATGACTTTTCGGGGATCTCGCCGGTGATGAAATCGCGCCAGCTTTCACGCGACACAAATCGGGGGTGGGCTAAATTGAGACCCCCCTCCCTTGATTTTTCATACTGTTTTCTATTCATAGTAAATCATTAGTAGTCAATTGGTTGGATCCCACATCAATTACTGAGGTACCAATTGTTGGGGCATCTTAACCAATTAGTCATTTCTGATGGCCAGCCCGTACAATTTATAGAGCCAGAAACAGAAGGGTCCATCCATTGTATTGTCACGAGACAGAAAATGCATCTCATCTCCCATTCACTTACATACGGAGTCTTCACCTTCTGATTATTGCTGAGTCTAACAGTGGAATTACCTGTGATGCCCTAAGAATAATCAAGGAGGAAAGGGACAAAAAAAACCTTTAAACCACAAATACTACCTTAAATATATGTCATGTTTTGAAGCAGTATGACTAATCAGTTATAGTATCTCCACAGTGGGCGCCTACCATTGTGTTTCTATGGTAATCTTGCCGGAGGATGTCTCTGATTCCTGTAAAAATAACAGACAGCTATGAATACACTGCACAGATTTAGGCAATGCACCATTTCATGTCTACTTAATACCCAAAACCAGTGATTGATCAAATGAAAGGATGACAACGACAGTGGCTTCAAGCACATGTGACTCTGCAGCCAGTAACATAACCATATTTGTCTCTTTGTAAATGCAGTATTATCTATATATCTATTCATTAAAATACACAAATAAGATTTTCAAGTGTGCAAGAAATAATTTAAAGTTACTAATTATTTACCGTATTTTTCGGACTATAAGGTATGCCTTATAGTCCAGTGCGCCTTATATATGAATCGTACTTACAGACAATAGCTGTCTTGAACTGTGAACAGGTCTGCCACCTGCTGGTCATTCATCCTTATAATCAGGTGCGCCTTATAATCCGGTGTGCCTTATAATCCGGTGTGCCTTATTTATGAACCTAGACGTTTTAGCAGGCATTTATTGATGGTGCGCATTATAGTCCAAAAAATACGGTATTTTTAAGACAAAATAATAATGGAAACCCATCTTAGATTTGCACCCCTCACACACCCAGAAACATTGGATTTCCTTTCTTATTCAGTGCCAAAATATAATGACTATAAGTAATGCTTGTCTAGATGTCAAGACAATGGGGGGAAATCTTGATTGATCCTCTGCACCCGAAAATGCAAACGAAAGGCATGGTTTCGGCCTTACGGAAATTAGCCCGTGTGTCTAAAAATTACAGAGGTTGTGCCAAAATGTGGTACACAGTTTAGACCAGCTAAAAGCAGGTCTAAAAGTTGAACTGGACAATGATGAATCTGGTGTACCTTAAGACCAGTGGCGACCAGCTCTCCACTGTCGTAGTCTTAGGCACATTAATGAATCTGTTCCTTGCATTTTCAAGCAATCAATCCTTGCTAATTGGACTCTCTACTGTCAGGTGGGTGGTACCAGACTGTCAATTTTGGCTCAGGATAGCCCAATTCACAATACTGGTCCAAAATAGCAAGTAACTCAGGAATGGTGAGAAATTCGCTAGCATTGGTGGAGCAGTATCTAATAAAGGATGTATGAATTTGGCAAATTTAATCTGAAACGTTCTGAATGTTTAATGTTCACTTTCCTTTCTCTTTTCTCTTCCAGGTCCACTACCTGATGGTGCTATCTGCTAACTGGGCCTATGTGAAAGACGCATGCCGAATGCAGAAATATGAGGACATCAAATCCAAGGAAGAACAGGAACTGCATGACATCCACTCAACCCGCTCCAAAGAGCGACTCAACGCTTACACATAAAACTAACCTCCCACATCTTTGTAACATTTCAGTTCTTTGTTGTTTCAACTAACAGCCTCCCTTCCATTGTAAAATGAAAATGAAGTGCTTTTCCTAAAGATGGGTTAAATGCCACCTATCTACATAACCTTGATTGACCAGCACTTGGCATCTTCACAGTGGTCTGTGTGACAATGTCATATAATATGGAACACCCTTATAGTCTTTCCTAAATTGTCATAAAAGGTGACTGGTTTCTTAGATAAAAGAAAATTAACTGTTAAATAAAGATGTTTGTTTCCTTTTTTAACCACTTTCTATGTGTTTTGCATAAAACATTTTGCATTGTTTCCTATGTTTTTAAGAGAAAGCTTTTTATACTTTTTAGTTTTGAGTTTCAAAAACTACTTTTACCTACAGGTAAACGTCAAAAGGGATCGTTGTACAGAAAGCATGTAGAATAATATGCTTACTGCTCTCAGTTCTAAACCATGCATGGACTGTTCCGGCTTCTTAGTAGTGTTTTGGCCCTATGAGAGTAGTCATAGGTATAATTTCGGTTTTAGAGGTGCTTCTTTATCGGTGTTATGTATCAGTAGTAATGTATGCTATTAGAACCTCGGTTTTCAAGTTCTGGCAACGACAGTGTCCTAGCCATCTGTATAACGTGTGAGCATGCATATTGTAAGGATAGTGCATGGGCACGCCCCATTTAAAGGACATCTTATGCCCAGTTTACTCAAACATGTAAATGGTGTTTAACCAACAGATAATCTATAGCTGAAAATCATATGTAGGCATCTAGCTATTCTTTAACCCTTGCCTTTTTATATTTGTTGTAAAATAAATGTCATGCTATCAACTCAATTCTCTCACATATTATTTCATCAATTGTCGAAAATGTGAAATATTCCCGGGTTGACAGTATCCTATCCCTTCTCAGCCGTGGACCTGTATATGTAGTTCTACTTTGAGATCATTCCAGCAAACTAATGTACTGTACAAGTTTTTATTTTTTCGGTGAAACTCTCTATAGGGTTTTAACATAACAGTGTTATTGGACCAAATTTGTTGTTTCCATCAGTCCTGCCTCTTGGAATGCTCTGGGAATGCTGTGAAGTATCTTTATAACATTTAGGAAAGAATTTTGTCAATGGTAAACCGAAATCACATATTGTTTTGTGCACTTTTTTGATGAGTCTTGTGGCCGTTTAGTGTTAGTGCATCGCACATTTTGATAGCTCTTGGGGGTTTATTTGCCACTTTCTTTTTTTTTTTCTTATTTTATTTTTATTTTGGCTTGCATTGACAATTTTTTGGTATTTTGCACTTATAGTAATGGAGTAGTTGTTGGTGGAAATTTAGTAAGTGACAATATTGGACTATGGGGTGTTGCATTCTACACATGGAGTTTTATCCCTATTCATGTAAGTGACCATGTAGATGCTATGATTTGTACTGAAATAGTCATAAACAAGCAGAGATAGGTGTGACAACAAACACTTGTGATATTTAGCGGTGTGTAACATATTCATCGTTCTACACAAGAGAACATCCAGCTTTCTTACAGTGTCTATCGGACTTGACCAATTTAGCTTCACATTAGAAGACGAAATAGTGCATGCTATAGGATAATCTGTTACTTGGTTGTTTTAGTACTTAGTTCTAGGTAGTTTTTCTCATTGACCTAGCTCATTAAAATAAATGCCCCCCTTTAAGGATGTTTTCTCAGTGTGCCATCTTCAACTAATGAGATGAAACAATAGTTGTGTTCAATACACAGCTGGCCCTTCTTTTGTAAACCTGCATTCAACATTGAGAGAGTGCCTAGATTGCTCAAGAGTTTCCCTTTATATAATAAGTTTTACAATCTTGATGATGCAGGTGGTATTGGAGATGATACCATAGACTTATAATAGAGACACAGTACAACTAAAAGCATCAGAATGTAGTCAGTCTTTTGACTAGTAATTTGTACCATTATTAAGCTAAGATCATAGAAAAACGTTCAAGTTTCTTACTGCCCCATGGCCAACTCATGACACTTTTTTCCTACATTGATCATCCTGTTAAATGAATCACTGGTTGTGATGTTCCTGGCACGAGTTGGGTATTTATGGTTTGACACAAGTGTTGTCTCCTATAAATATAGAGGAATGAAGGAAAAAACAAGACCTGCAGTACATTATAGGCCAATGTAAAGTGGACAGAATTGGGCCAATTGTGTTGATGTCACAATTGTATTATCAGTAAAAAAAAAGATTTGGACTCCCGCTAGGCTTGTTTTTGCCTGGTCACTCTAATTCTAGAGGACCCATAATTTGTATATGGAAGGTCTTGCATGAAAAAATTCTAAAAAGTATAAAATTTCATCAGCAGCTGCAGATGAAAGCTCCTCCAGGGCAGCAATTGAAAAGTAAGCAAGAGTAGTTGGAGGTCTAGAGTGGCCATGCACCACAGAGTAACAGGTTTTAAGTGTATGATTTCGATCATTTATTGCCTACAGTTTGGCAATAAATCCCTAAAAATAATTTAATAAATTCATGTTAATATCATTCTTTAAGATTTCAATTCAATTCAATTTCACATCACACCATTTTTCATACTGCACAGGAAATTCGGCAAGTTTTGTGCTTTTTGACGTGTTTATAAACCACAGGAAAAGAACTTGTATGAAACAATTGAACAATTTTATTTTATTTTTTCCCCAAGAAAACATTTTTTATCTACTATTACTCATCCATCATGGGAATTTTTGTAAAGACATTCGCTAAGCATACTGCTTATGTAGTTACTCGTTGCATGCTTGAACATCTAGTAGTGGTAGTTCGATTTTCTTTTTTTGACACGTCCGTCAACAGTTCTCCAATTTGTGCAGTATTAAAGAAAGATATCTTTTCAAAAATATTCTTCTAAAATTCTTTCAAATTCTATATTGTAGTGTTTCAGTTTTGTGTCTCAAACAGTTTGTGATTTTTAAACCAATGTCCTATGGATCAATGTGTAATAATGTTGATGCTTTTTGGCTTTCCTCTGGTATTAGAGTTTGTATTTTCACACAGAATGCTTTGTAGCAGGCATTATAATTAATCTGTTTTGTACATAAATGTGCCAACAGCTTCATGGTGGCGTTTTTGAAATGTAGAACAAAGTGCTTGCAAAATGTAATAAACACACTTGTGTACTTTGTGTATTTACTGGTAGTCACCGCTTGTTTCTTTTGCACAATGACACCATTGGAGATGTCAATCAATGTCATTTTTGTATTGAAAACAAATCTTTGAAATAACTAATTGCGACTTGCGGTAAATTTAGACTTAATGTAACATCTTGACATATGTTTTTCTTTGCAGGTTTAAGATCTACATTCCAGCATTTAAACATAGAAAACACTGATTCTTATTTAAATGTGGATTTCTGTAATACCCTATTTTTCGGACTATATGGCGCACAAAAAATCCTTTGATTTTCTCAGAAATTATAGGTGCACTTTATAGTCCAGTGCGCCTTATATATGAACCGTACTTACAGACAATAGCTGCCTTGAACTGTGCACAGGTCTGCCATGTGCTGGTCATTTACTTATAATCAGGTGCGCCTTACAATACGGTGCGCCTTATATATGAACCTCGACATTTATTGATGGTGCGCCTTATACTCCGGTGCGCCTTATAGTTCGAAAAATACTGCCAAAAACACATAGAATACAGACACATATATTATTCAATATATTAAAGGAAATCTACCATAAAAATTAAGCATCAAGGTAAATCCAGAAACTGTGACTGTGGTAATCTTCTGACATCTGTTCCTTCTAAAATCCACATTCAAAATTAAGTTAATTAGCCAGAAGGCTCAATGGCTATCTTCACAGCCAAGAAAACATATTGGATAAATTTACACTTGCCCATAGGAATCTCAGGCATAGTTTAATTGAAAAGTGCTTGGTGCTGTCACTCCCTTCATGTTGCATATAAGATCCCAAACATCTGATCAAAAGGCTTAAACTTTTGGGCAGATCCACCACATATGGAAGAAAGGGCCCTCCTGTCCATAGCGTTGAAAGCAACATCCATCTGTAGAGTAACCTATCTGAAGTAGCCTTGTCAGAGACATTTACTGACAATAATTGCAAATGCTAGCTTATTGCTAGCACTTGTGATTATATGTCCTAATCCACCACCTTCATGCCACTGAGGCGTGATGGGACATGAAGGGAGGGGGGCGCAGTTATTACTGTCCCCACACCTGTGCACTCACTGTGAATAGTCGCAGGTAGGGCCTGGCATTGAATAAACTCTACACAGCACCCTGCCCAATATATCAAGAGGCTGAAGCCTCTTGATGTATTGTGCTGCGAAAATGCAGTTGCGGGGTTTTCATACGCCGGCGTATGATAAATATCCCCCTATGTGTATATTCAGCCAGAAACGGCAGAGTAGAGTGCCCAGGATTTTTGTCATAGTCTTTAGGCCCGTATAAATCACAGAGATGAGTTACATGTAGTCTAATATGTCTTTTTGGGGCTCCGGGATACTATGAATAAAAGCAGAGTTCCCTATTTTTGGTTTTGGAGGCAAAAGGGGACCTGTCACTAGATTTTTCCCCAATAAACTTCTAACCCCTCAAACAGGTTATGAATTTTCATTTTCAGCGGCTAACCTACAAAATAATCTTCCACAATTTTATTTTAAAATGAACAGCATACACTTTAAAATGAATTAGGAAACCGTATAAAGAGAGTACCAAGAACTAGGCTAACAGGGAAAGGAAAACTATCCCTTACTCAAAGGCTAAGCTAGTCCCTGCCTGCAGATGATGGTTAGCTTACCAGCTACCACCATGCTCTACAACTTCTCTCTGTCTGAACACAAAGACCAAAGTATTTAAAACACACAACCGAGATTGAATGCGGAATGACAGGCAATAGAGCAGACAGGAATAATGGGTAACAACCGGAGCAGGTCCAAATACACTCACTAGAAAATAAACACAGACAAAGGGGAACAGACAGAAAAGTGGTGAGTGAATACAAGAGAACAGACAAACTTCACAGAATCTCTCACCACAGTCAACCAAACAAGCTACTTAGTAGGTATAGCTATTCCTATAGAACAGAGCCAGGGATAAGCTGCAGATACAACAATACCCAGCAAATACTGAATGACAAAACCAGCATTAAATGAAAGGATAATACAAATTACCACAGCTGAGACTAAAAAACCCCAGCAGGTAATGAAGAAACACCATCAACAAAAAGACAGGTATAAACAATCATGCTACATAGCACAGTGGTAGAGAACCGACAAGAAAGGCCACAGGACGGTGGTTTAAATACTGACACACATGGAAGGTAACTTAACTTCAGACACCCCTATCTTCTCTACTACCTACAAACATGCATTTGGTGTCCAATTAAAACTAAGAATCTTGTCTTTTGGATTGCATCAGTCTTGTGCTTGTGTGAGCTATGCCAAACTAAAATATGGAAGGATGAAGAAGCAACCAGATTTCAAAAAGATGATATCTTTGAGGTAAACACTTACTATAAATGCAAGAATATCACTGTAAAAAATAGGGTATGGAAGTAACAGCTAGCCTAACAGATTATGGCCGCCTTGCAGGTGTGTGGAGACTTACAGCCATTTATACTCCGCTGGGGTATTCTGTAAAATTTGCGAATCATTTTTCAGGAATGGAATAAGGAAATCATTGCTACTCTTTTGACTACTTTGTAAGGCAGCCCCTTAACATCAGGATATTTTCCTTATCCCATTCTGAAACACATATTTGAAAATTTCCCAATGTACAAACATAATACTTTTTATTAGTTTCTTTCTTGTTCAGGTTTAAAGAAAATCTACTATCAAAATTCATCATGATAAACCAGGGACAATTACTGCTAGATCCAGGCACTGTGACTGTGGTAATCTTCTTATATTTGTTATCGCTGGCCTACTTCCTTCTGAAATAAACATTAAAAATTACGGTAATTAATCTGAGGGGCTCTGGTGGGTGTTTCCAGAGCCCCTTAATGATGTATTGTCACTGGTTTTACAATGAGCAGAGCAGGTCTCCCCTTCTGCACTTCCTACTGCTGCTAGATTACACAGACAGAGGGAGGAGGGCAGGGGGAGGGTGAGACATGTTTTGCTTATTGTAATAGCCTGTGATGCTGCAGCAGGGGCTCTGGAAATACCTCAGGCTCATTAGCATAATTTAAACATTTTAGGTGGCAGGAGGCCATGGATAACAAGTAAAAGATTATTACTGTCACATTTCCTGTATCTATGAGAAAGTGGTTTATTGCGCAAAATTTTGATGGTGGATTTTCTTAAAACATAATTTACGTTAAAATCCATACTAAAAATCAAAGCAAATCAATAGTATAAAGTAAAGCTAAATAAGAAAAGCTATATAACAAAATATACACTTGAATAATGTCCAGGAAAAACAGCTTCATGTGAGCTGTTGAAGAGCTGATGAAGCACACTAATGAAATACCTAGCAGCCTCCCCTGAATAATAAAATGCCCAGCAGATTCCCCTCATTAATGAAATGTCCATAAGCCTCCCCTCACAAATGAAATACCCAGCAGCCCCCCGTCACTATTGAAATGCCTAGCAGCCTCCCCTCCCTAAAGAAATGCCCAGCAGCCTCTGCCACTAATTACACTGTTACATCATGTAGACCAATGATTTTCAACCTTTTTTGAGCCGCGGCACACTTTTTATACTTAGAAAATCCTGGGGCACACCACCAACCAAAATAGCACAAAATGACACTAAAACAGTCATATTATACATATAGTTAATAATATAGATTCTAAATTTATTTTACTCACTCAGTGTGAAACCTGGGCCTGTTTCGATTAACACAAAAGGGATATCCTGGCAGGAATGGTGGAAAGACACACACAAAGCTCTTCCTCAACAGTTCTCAGTTTCTCCCTGTTTTTAGTATATGGTGCTGATCATTATGTGGCTCATATACTGCAAAATAAAGGGGTACAATGAGAAATACTATGGCTATGAGGCCAGAGTACAAGTGCCAGCTCATATACTCAGCATATGAGCTGGTACTTGTAGTACTCCAGCCTCATGACTATAGTATTTCTCATTTTACATTTCTCATTGTTATATGCAGTATACTGCTGGAGTACTAAAAGTACCAGCTCATATGCTGAGTATTCTGCATGCTCATATAGTCAGCATTATTGGTGGGCATTATCTTGGCGGTGGGCAAATGTGAGAGTCTCTCCGCTCTCAGGATGATGCGCCGGCCTCGGTGACATCATTTTGTCGCGCGAGGTTCAAAGCTTGCGCATGTGTTATTGTACACGTCTCCTACATTGTAAGAAGCTGAGACTGCGCATCGCTGCGCATTGCCGGGAAACAAAACACAGGGGGCAGCATAGTTTGGGGAACTTTCCCCCCGGCACACCCGACCATGTGTCGCGGCACACTGGTTGAAGATCACTGATGTAGACAACCAGGTGTGTGTATACTAAAGGCAGCAGGATTCACTATGAGAAGAAGTCTGTGGGGACATTGGAAAGAACCTAAACATCATGTTGCAGACCAAGTAGATCCCATAATGTTAGTCATATTCCAGTGACCTCTTTCAGCAGGATAATGTACTCTGAGGCACTGTAACAATAGCCCATGAATGGTTTGCTGAAAATGATGAAAAGTTCAATGGGGTCATTTACTAAGGGCCCGATTCGCGTTTTCCCCACGTGTTACCCGAATATTTCCGATTTGCGTCGATTGTACCTGAATTGCCCCGGGATTTTGGCGCACGCGATCGGATTGTGGCGCATTGGCACCGGCATGCACGCGACGGAAATCGGAGGGCGTGGCCGAACGAAAACCCAACGGATTCGGAAAAACCGCCGCATTTAAAAACGGAAATTGTGTCGCGGAGCTTGCACTCACCTTCATCCAGGATAGCATCGTGAACTTCAGTGCATTTCAGGGAACTTTAGCGCAGCAGCGCCACCTGGTGGACGTCGGAGGAACTACCTTGATGAATCCCGGCCGGACCCGAATCCAGCACAGAGAACGCGCCGCTGGATCGCGAACGGACCGGGTAAGTAAATCTGCCCCAATGTGTTGACTTGACATTTAAGTTCCCTGGAATTATATTTGATCAAGTATCTGTAGGATTGCTTATAATACAGGTCTATCCCTGAGGGTCCCACCTCATTACTTATAGGACTTAAATGATTTACTGTCGGGACCAGAAGACACAGGATACTCTCAGTGGTACAATACCATCAGTGACCCAGTGGCTACCCACTGGCCCATATTTATCAAAACAGTGCAAACTGCACTATGTGGCTGTGTAATGTGCAGGGTGCGCCAGATTCATGCAACGTGTCGCGCGTTCTTCATGAATCTTGCACCACCCCCCCGCACTGCTCCGACATAGTGCACCAACTTTTTTTCTTGCACCCTTCACATGCGACACAATTCTGTTGGATACTGCTTGATAAATGTGGCACCCGGTCCGACGGTGCACAAGATCGTCCCTATCAGTTGAGAATTTTATCTTGTACCGGACACAGTGCAGCCACAACACAAATGTGTCATGGACACTTAATAAATACATGTGCAGGCAGTTTGCACTTAAAAGGATGTCCAAAGTTAGACAAAAAACTGGTGCAGGGGCATTAATTAATCTGGGCCACTGTCTCAGTAATGTCCACCGGCAGGGTCCCCCTTTATTGAAATGTCCACCGAAAGGGTCCCCCTTTACTGAAATCTCCACTCCTGATGCCCCCCTTTAATGAAATGTCTACTCCAGATGCTCCCTCCACCATTACTGTTATGTCCACAGCTGGGTTCTCTTAAAAAAAAATTGAAAAAAGCTTTACTCACGTCTTCTCCCCAGCCCCGAGGCTCCATCTTCTCCTCTTTCCCGCGGCTCTGTCTTCTTCATCTTCCGGCCTGGACGCATCAATATGATGTGACGACATAGTGATACGAAACTGGTTAAGGTGTTAATGGAAGTTTATTACTAAACATTGTTGTCTTGTGAAGCTTATGATCTCTTGAGTCATGTCCAAGGGTGCAAGCTCTAAAGCGTAGGGCAGTATTGGACATTTTTATAGAACACTTGAAGGTAATTGGTTAATTGGTCCTAGTCAATATCATATATCAATAGGACACATTTAGGCGTTGTTTTTCACGTCCGTGGTGCAGTGATTTCCACGGATGCCTCACATTTATTCCTGTTTTCACATTGGCTTGTATTTTCACCGATCCGTTGTTTGTGGAAAAAAATTATAAAACATATTCTATTTTTTTCAGAGATCCAGATTGTGGAAGGCAATAGAAGTCTAGGGGTCTGCAAAAAAAACTGATTAAACATTTGTTTTTGTACTGATGAGGCTAAAAAACCAGGAGTGATGTTTTCAAAGCAATGTTAAAACTTTAGTTTTTTCTTTTGCGGACACAGAAACAAAACAAAAGAAATGGAGACAAAACGCAAAGGATGCACAGCTGTAGCTGAGCACCAACGCCAAGAACCCTAAATAATCGGCACATTAATAAAAAGGGCAGGGAAATAAAGTACTGGAAGTGATTTTTGCTGTAATTGGTGAGAAATTCTTTTTAGAATCAGACACGTCTCTTCACCACTAGAGGTGTTTTTTTTACTGTATTATCGACTGACCATTAGATGACAGACAAACGATCAATATTGAGTGAACACGTGGCCTTTAAGAGCTCTCTATTGATTTAACCGCATGCTGCATATAGTGTGGTTTTGTTTACTTTCCAGTTTAAGGTTTTGTGAGAACTAAACAGAAGTGAAAAAGATTTACTAGTGAACGTGTAACAAGTTACTATATGTATTAACAAAGTATGAAGCAATTATCTTTTTTTCCCATAATTATAATGCAGTGAGATGGGGGAATCAGCAGATTACAAATGATAAGCAGCTCTCTGCTGACATCTGGTGGGTTGTCTGTGTATGACAGCTTAGCTGCTAAATATTTTGCTGAGAGGTAAAGCTTGGAGTAATTTTAATATAATTTCCATTCATTTTATAGGAGATTGAGCTTTAAAATAAAAAAGTTAAGGATAAAATAATATTAGATTATTCCTAATCCAACACTGAGAATCTTTTTAAAGCATCAGATTATTATGAAAGATCTTCTAAAATACACATAAAATAAACATATAATAGCAATAGTCAGATTCTTCAGTGTAATGAATGAATACCACAGCAAACAGAGCCTTTTGTAATCTGCACAATGTGAAACTAATGATTAATTGTATACTGGTGAAAGAGAAAATTGGGAATTTCAAAGGTAAAAATACATCTTAAAATTCGCTAAATTCTCCAAAGGACGCAAACTAGCCTCAGAAAAATTTGGGACCACCAAATACCCAGACATCCATACTTATGTGCAACACCCCTGCCAACACATTGCCAGGCTGGTAGTTGCGAATAGCGCCCTCTCCTGATCAGGAGCTGTTAGGGGGAGTCATTAACCCTCTAGGAAGTTTCTAGAACTGAGATATTGGGACACATTTACTTACCCGGTCCTGCGCTTTCCCCGATCCGGAGTGTCCAACGAGAATGAACTCTGACGCGATTTACTTACATCATGCGCCCGATATCCTGCATGTGTTGCTTCCCCGCTTAGGTCCGCCGGAGTTCACCATCTTCTTCCCGGTGCATGTAAGTGCATGGCTTGCGACACAATTCTAAAGTTAAATCCTGAGCTCAGTCCAGATCAGTCGGATCGTCCGACGGCCTGCTCCCGAAATCTGTAGCGCGAAAGCCGGCGCCGATGCGCAAAAATCCGATTGTTTGAGACACAATCCCCTTCTAAATCCCTGTCCCAGCGGCGTGATCCCTGAAAATGCCGTAAAATCCGACGGAAATGCGGACGCATTGTGTAATTGCAACTGTAGTGCTGCCTGGCAGGGCAACATTTAACTGGTGTATGTAATTATCTAATGATGTGTCTGTTATGAAAGCTGGAAGGTGATTGGAGAAGTGCTACCACTTGACCAGGGGGAGTATAAAAACCCCTGCTGGGTGAGAGATCATGGTCTTGGTCTAAGGTCAGTCAGGAGACAGAGTGAGCAGCACACCTTCAAAGCTGCAACAACCATCAATCCCAGGAAGTTATAGAGCCTCAGACCTACTGCCTGGCACACAGGGTAAATCTGGAGACTTAAGGTCAGAACTTCAGCTTCCACCACTTGGACTCAGTTCCACCTGAACCAGACCAGCCTGCATCTACTATGAGGCTGTGTGCACTTTCCTGAGGCCCAGCTCTGCATGACCACTGCAGCATCCACAAATCTGCTGTTAATTGTCTTGCCCATTGCCTGCTGTTCAATAAAGAACCGTGAGTTGATTTTCAGAGCGTTGCTTACGTCTGATCCCTGGATATGGCTGTCTACCACCACGGGCTCTCCCATCCATCACCCAATGACTCATCCCACAGACACCTCAGGGGTTGCCCCAGAAACCATTGCATCAGCCCCTCCCTCCATATTTCTTGAACACACAACCTGCTGGAGATCTGCCAGGCTGTAGGTCATCTCTCCGGTCCCCATACCAAGCACTGTGACCACACCGTGCCCCAGGCCGCATTAGCCAGTCACTTTGGTATTGTGGGCCCCAGTTGTTGCCTCCAGGCCCCAAGTAAAAGGCTAGGCCCCAGTGGGGGATGTTGCATATGTATCAATTAACATAATCTGTAAGTGTATGCCCTATGGGCAGATTTATTAAAAGTGTCTCAAAGTACATGGTTAGACAGTCTTCTACCACACCAGATCTCTCAGCTGGATGATAAATCTGTTGTAGTGTAAGACTGTCATGTCTATCTCTGTACATCTTTACCGTTCTGGTGTAAACTTTGGCACCACAAAGTTGCTCCAAAATGCATTCTCCCAAGCAAATTCATATAAAGATGAAAGTCCAAAGCAAAAAGTGTGCTCACCTTCCGATGTCCCCTGGCAGGTCCTCTTCCATAGTGGCTGGCAGGCTATATACTACAGGGGCTGGCAGGCTATATACTACAGGGACTGGCAGGCTATATACTACAGGGGCTGGCAGGCTATATAATACAGGGGCTTGTAGGCTATATACTAAAGGAGGTGGCAGGCTATACACCAGAGGGAGCTGGCAGGCTATATACTAGAGGGGGCTGGCAGGCTATATACTACAAGGGCTGCCAGGCGATATACTACAGGGGCTGGCAGGCTATATACTACAGGGTCTTGCAGGCTGTGTACTAGAGGGGGCTGGCAGACTATATACTATAGGGACTGTCAGGCTATATACTACAGGGGCTGGCAGGCTATATACTACAGGGGCTGGTAGGCTATATACTAAAGGAGGTGGCAGGCTATACACCAGAGGGGGCTGGCAGGCTATATACTACAAGAGCTGCCAGGCGATATACTACAGAGGCTGGCCGGCTATATACTACAGGGGCATGCAGGCTATCTACTACAGGGGCTGGCAGGCTATGTACTAGAGGGGGCTGGCAGACTATATACTACAGGGACTGGCAGGCTATATACTACAGGGGCTTCCAGGCTATATACTACAGGGGCTTCCAGGCTATGTACTAGAGGGGGCTGGCAGACTATATGCTACATGGACTGGCAGGCTATATACTACAGGGGGCTGGCAGGCTATATACTGGTGGTCTCTGCATAATGTATTTCCCACCCTCGGCTTATACTCGATTCAATAGGATTTTCCAACATTAGGGGTGTTCCGGTGCTCGGTCGGACAGTGCACCAAATTTATCATCCACATTCTGTTGCACGCCCTATGTTAAAGGTGCACCACAAAAACGTTGGTGAACTCGGGTCAGTGCAGGGAAGCACCAGATTCATGATATTTTACGTTCTTAATGAATCTGTCACACCAGCATTATACAAGGGGAAAACAGTTTTAGTGCAGTTTCCTACATTCTTAGTAAATTTGTCCCACTATCTGCTTCACACTCTTCACCTCTGCTTGTCCACTATCTTTGCATTCAGAAGGAGTACACAGCCAGTGAGCAGCTTGCTGGGCCCCCCTCTGTGCGGGCCCCGTAGCAGCAGTCAGTTTTGCCAGTGGCAGATTAAGAGTGCCACGGACCCTGGAATTCACTGTCAAATATGGTAAAAAATCTAACTTTATGGGAATGGGGATGCACCCCTTCTGTTTCAATCTGTGATTTAAAGACCTATGCAGGACTTCCATGTGTCAGGATTTGAACCGCCCTCCTGTGGCCTTTCTAGTTCTCTACCACTGTATTATGTGGCAAGATTGTTTATACCTGTCTTTTTGTTACAGGCGGTCCCCTACTTAAGGACACCCGACTTACAGACAACCCATAGTTACAGACGGACCCCTCTGCCCCATGTGACCTCTGGTGAAGCTCTCTGGATGCTTTATTATAGTCCCAGACTGCAATGATCAGCTGTAAGATGTCTGTAATGAAGCTTTATTGATAATTCTTGGTCCAATTACACCAAAAATTTTGAAACTCCAATTGTCACTGGGGCAAAAGAAAAAAAATTGTCTAGAACTTCCATTATAAAATATACAGTTTCGACTTACATACAAATTCAACTTAAGAACAAATCTCCAGTCCCTATCTTGTATGTAACCCGGGGACTGCCTGTATTGGTGTTTCTGCATTACCTGCTGAGATTTTTAGGTCTCAGCTATGGTAATTTGTGTTATCCTGTCAGAAGTGGTCGGCCTCCATTTAAGGCAGCATTCACACAAACATATGCCTTGCGGGCTTATGTTCGCCTCGATGGGGAGGAGGAGGGGTGACCCCTCCACATTCCACAGAGATACACGGCGCATGCCGCCGTAACCCGGGGTAAGATAGGACATGTCCAATCTTTTCCCTGTGTATGGCGCAGTACAGTGTTGCATGTGTGCGTCACTGTATCGCTCCGTGCAGCCATTGCCATCCATGGGGGACTTATGTACGGCCGCAAGCTCTCCGGGTAACATCATCCGGCTGTCTGGAGAACTTGTACCTTGCGCATCCAGCACGTTACTATTGCGACTATGCAAGGAGACGGAGTGGTGAATATTAAGCAGGCGGCGGGGCATGCATAATTATTCTCGCTACTATGGGGGCCCTGGATTTAGCTGGAACAGGTTCTATCATCCCCTAGAGGTACATAGTAGGACAGTCTACCACCCATAATATGATGCTAGATGTCCTTTAAGCTCTATCCATCAACTCTGACCAGCTTCCCAGTCCCTGTTGAAGCAAAGCATCAGCATAATCCTACCACCACTTCACTGTGGGATGAAGTGTTCAGGGTAATGTACAGAGTAAACCATCTTTACCTTCCAGCTGAGGTTAAGTTCAGTGTTAAAAACAGCTCCACACCCACAGATTACTAAATATGCCATACCCATTTCTGATTTCCAATATGCTATTGTGGAAAGGTTCTTTAGTGACCCCCTACCATGGGATAATAAAAATAATATACTCTGTCATTACTAATAATATGGTTTTCTCAATATTGCACCCAGGGAAAAACACAGCCATCTCCCAACATGAATTTGTTTTTTTAGTTCATAAGTCTTTGAAAAGTTGCTCACAGTTTGCCGCTGCCATTATATTAAAACTATATTAAACTGGTATTATACCCCAGACGGACTTAGCCACATGCATCCAAGCGCTTCTCACCTTTGCTAGAGGGGTTGTGGAGTTAGGCCCGTTCCACACTTGCGAGTGTGAGGCGATGAACTCGCATCACACTCGCACGGCCCGAACACTGCACCGCGGGAGTGAACTCAGCATGTCAGTTCAATCCCGCGGTGCAGCGTTCGGGCCGTGCGTTCCCGGCAGCTTGCGTTGCGAGTGTGATGCGAGTTCATCGCATCACACTCGCAAGTGTGGAACGGGCCTTAGAGGAACCCTCTACCATATTTAGTGGTCATGTCCTGGTATATCTCACTGTAGGTACAGCGTATCTCAATTACTGAGCGATACATTTCTATGCAGGCTACCTGCAACTCCCAAGACATTCCTGCTGTTGATAGATCTGCCATAACGTTTTACTAATAAAATGTTGGCAACCAACGCAAAAATTCTAATAACTAGGAGATGGAAATCTTCATCTATTCCCAGATCTAGTCCTGAGATGAACCAGATATACTCTTATGAAGCAGCATTTGCATATGGATTCCTCAGATCCCATAACCCCTTCAAGCCTTGGATGTCTTCTCCATGATTTGTTGATTAAACTGATTTCTCCAACATTGGACTGTAAGAACTCTCTTTTCCACTTTGTGGAAGAAACTCCAGCATCCAGATCATCTCCTTCAAGTGTTTTTTTCTTTGGTTTTATACAGTTTATTTTGTTTAACCATTTGATTATATCTCTAAAATGACTAAATAACTTCTACAGACAACCAGTATATGTATACAATGGAGTGTATCGCATCCCTAACTAGTTACACAACCGGGATCCCCTGTATTGTGAACTTTTATTTTTGCTGTTCGACGTTAGGTTTAGCTGTCTCAAAAAGTAAAGATACCTGCTTGCTTCTACGTCGTTATATCCTGCCCAAGTGACGGTCCTTGGCGGGAGAGTTTGATGTAAGGGCTGCCCTGAAGCCTCCGCAGAAGGCCGAATAGGCTGAAATGTGAGTGCTGTGTAACATGTCGCGGTTTCCCCGCAAACCATTTCCGGAGGCGTGGGCACACCCCACCGCTATCTGGGCGCGGCCCCCTGCTTCCCTCGCCGAACTACGCTCTTCACCGCTCCGTCTGCCTAGACCCCACGGGCTTTCCCACCGCCCTAGTAATCGTGTGCCCGGCACGTGACGAGATTACAATGGACATGCACCGGTGAGTTTTCCACTTGGCCATAGCCAAACCGGTCTCTATTTAAATCCGGCAAATCCTTGTGTAGGTCATGCCTGATGGTCACGGGATCTCCCTTACCTGGTAAGCTACAGAGGGGCGTGGTTTTTCCTTATCCCATCCTGTAAAGAACTGTACAGATTTTCCCCAGAATCCCCCACGTTCATGGTGGAATTCAAGGTGAAATAGAACTTGGTGTAACCAGCCTTTAACTCAACTGGCTCATTACCCTAAGCTGCTGCCTAATTTAATGGGCCAAAAGTATAGGCCTCATGCGAAGAAAGGAGAATATGGTGGCAATCTCGCTTCGGAAACTGGAGGAAAACTGAATACTAAATGCTCGCCAAAGGCTTCCTTCCAAGTGAAAAGTATATTCAGTAAAGAAATCTTTCTGTCTGATACAGGTACACGTGGGACGATTTTGGGGCGTTGTATTCTCATCTGGACATCACATTTGAATTATTATTCATCTGCCATCTATAACATTTCTGCAATAACCTGATGTTAAATAATGTATCTTTGTGAAGATAATGTTCCATAAATGATCCCCATTGTCCATTACAAATGAGATGTGGTCCTTGAATACTGCATCGCCCGGCACTCTTCCAGATTGGCCACACTGCGCTATTGAAGAAAACTATTTGTTTCTTTCTGCATTTTCCGCACGGTTGGTTTTAGTTCAAAGAAAACAATCTGATTTGTGAAGTGACTCCATGGCTACATTTATGGTAATTTCTTAACACATGTATTTTTTTTAAATACAGGCCAATTGAAGAAATGTTTATATATGCAGATGATAAATAGTTTATGTGATTCCCAATTAAAGACCCATTGAAAGGGCGGTTTGGAGGTTGTGATGATGGATGTGTCATAAATCGGTGAAATCGTGGGCCTGTGGTTCCGGGCCTGGTCCTGTTTGGTATAACTGCTTTTTGCATCTCTCTGATGTCTGAACTGGGATGATTCTGTTATCTGGTTCTGAAAATGTTTTAATCTAACCCTCACATTAATGTTGTTGGAAACACGGGGCTATATTTGCTACATTTGACTCGAAATGCTGTAGGTCCCATAGACTTCATATAAATAGTAAGATCAAACTTTTGGAATTTTGGAGTTTTCCTTTTGGGTCAGCTTTGGCTGCTGTGGGTCCAGAATCAATGTCCATTCCTTGCATTGAAAAGTGATTTAATGGATGTGATCATATCAGAAGGGAGGAGGACTGGGAACACCAGTCCCAGCAACACCCCTGCCAATGATTGGCAAGTGGTTTGTTGGCAATAGACCTTCTCCTTTCAATTTTCTGGTAGACCCCGTGCAACTCATCCAAAAGCTACTGCTAGAGAAACTTAGAAAGTGCAGCTTTAGCCCACTGCCTGGTGTGCAAGCAATTTATCACTGTGAAATGTCTTGTCCAATCATATGTCTTGTGATACTGTAAATCAGGCTGGAAGCAAATTGGAGAGGCTACCATCTGACCAGGGAGTTAAAATCTCCGGGTCGACGGGAGAACATGGTCCTAGGTCTGTAGATCAGTCAGTGTGAGAGACACCAATCTTGGGAGCTCTTGAACAAAGCAGCAAGAGGAGATTGCAGCTTCGCGAGCTCCTAGCAGTGGTCTTAACCAGGAGCCACTTTTAAGGTAAAAAAACTCAAGTCAGGAGCTCAAGCTTCCAGAAGCCGTGATCCACATCTGGCACTCAGTCCATCGTATGAGCCCAGCCCCTGCACCGCTCTGACCGAGGTTCCCCACCTTTGTATTTTGGCACCTTTAACCTAATTGGGTCATTTACAAGTGCCCCGATTTCGCGTTTTTTCGACTTGTTATACCCCTCATATTTACCGATTTGCAAACGATTTTTCCTGAATTGCCCTGGATTGTGGTGCACGCGATCGGATTGACTCAGCATCATCGCCGGCATGCCGCGTGGAAATCGGGGGGCGTGGCCCGAACGAAAAAAAAAAGGGTCGCTTGGACACTTGCTTACCTTCATCACAGCAATGGATTAGGAACTGGAACTCCGACGGACGTCGGAGGACTTTAGCAGCAGCACGACATCCTGGTGGACGTCGGAGGAAGCTGACTTAGTGTATGCGATGGAAGACCCTATTCCACTGCGAGAACGCGTCTCTGTATCGCGCAGGACCAGGTAAGTAATCTGCCCAAGTATGCTAACACAATTCTGTTCAGACCCCATCTAAATGTCAGATGGTCCAGCTGAGCACCGGGAACAGGCCCCTTTATTTCAGAATTTGTGTAGCGTTTGTGTATAATGCCGGCAAAGACACTTTATAAATACACGTGGCAAGGCAGATTGCCCTACAGCATGTCCAGACAGAAAAATGGCGACATTGGCTTTTATTTGTTGGACCGAGTACCCAATTTGTAGAACAAGGGAACATATGGAAAAGCAAGGGCGGAACACATTGGAGTTTGATTAAACTGCACCAGGCTCCTGACATCCCGCTGTTTGGTTTGATAGGTATACATAGATTTTCCAATCCATATTCATCAGTGTCACAAATTGTCTGGATACTGTCACAGCCGAGAATGGATTATTAATAATGAAATATGGATAAGTAAAAGATGGATAGCGGTGCGTCTAGGGGAGCTTACAGTAGGACTAACCTCGAAAATCGTAGAATTACATCGATGACCCACAGTAAAATTCTGTCCTTTGCAATGATCTCTAAAAGTTGTTTACTGTGATTCCAATTAGTAATGATGTATCTGCGGTAATTAGGGGGTCTATGCCCATCCTGTAAGTCATTCCTAAAGTTTTTCATTCACACAGCCGTTGTTAATTTACAGCCGATTCATACGTCCCCCAAAGGAGCCGGCAATGGGCACACGGTGCCGTCCCGGATTGGCACCGTACATTCCGTACCCTGGGAAAAGATAGGACATGTTCATGATGACATGTATTATAGTCATCATGAGATTGCTCCCATCACATTGCAAGCAACATGCAGCTTCAGATCGAGCAAGGACACACGGAGGCTGTGATGTCAGGTTCCGTTGATACCGGCAATGATGACATTGTAATATCTTGATAAAGTCCAAAGAATTAACTCTCGGTCCTGTCCTATCCCAATGCTCATGCTGAAAATGATCTGGGAAAGATGCTATAATCCGCTGTCTTCACAGATGTCACTCTCGTCCTTGCGTAAAATGTGGATCTGGCTGCAGATCCAGATGGCAGCAGCAGTTTCATTAATTATACTCACATTACATTAGAGGAAGAATTCTGGAGCCAGTGTCATTTCATTTATCATAGGTATCATTGTTCCATCATTGTCATAATACGAAATCTACTATAGTCACAGGCAGACTCTACAAGCTTAAAGGTAAGCCTGTCAAGGTTTATTTGCTCTCCATTACTCCACATTGGGGGATACATTACCTACTGGGAGTCCTTTGTGAGGAAAAGGTGAAGTGGTTGACATCACTTCACGTGTTTACTCTGTAAGCAGTATGCCTTCTCGCTTCTTGTGTATACCATAGTGTAAACCAATTCTTAAATTTTACTAAAATACTCGGAAAATGTATTGACTCGAGGATAGCTGCATGGAAAAACATTGGTCCCAGTTCCCCCAGTAAGTGTAATTCCAGCAGGCCCCCCCCCATCATGTATGCCCAGCAGCCTCCCCCAGTAATGTAATGCCCAGCAGCCTCCCCAGTAAATGTAATGTGCATCAGCCCTCCCCTCAGTAAGTAATGTGCAGCCAAACCCACACCTCCCCAGTAATGTAATGCCCAGCCGCCTCCACAGTAATGTAAATGCCCTCAGCTGCCTTCCCCAGTAATGTTGCCCAGCACCTCCCCCAGAAAGTAATGCCCAGCCTGTCTCCCCAGTAATGTATCCCCCAGGCGCCTCCCCAGTGGAGGTATGCCCTGCAGCCTGCCCCAGTAATCAATGCCCATCAACACCCACCCCATTAATGACATGCCCTCCCCCTCACAAGAATGAAATGCCCAGCCTACCCATTAATTAAATGCCCTGCGCAGCCCCCCTAGTAATGAAACGCCCTGCTCCAGCTCCTATAATGAAATGCCTGCTCTAAGCCCCCAGTTATGAAATGCCCTGCAGCAGCCCCAGGCATGAGACACTGCCATGCATCTCCAAATAATGACAATGCCCTGCAGCAACCCCCTAGGTAATGAAAATGCCCTGCAGCCGCCAATAATGAAATGCCCCTGCAGCACATCCCCCTAGTAATGAAATCCTTCCAACCCCCAAATAATGATACCCTGCAAGCACCCCCTAGTAAGAAAGCCCTGGAGCCCCCAATAATGAAATGCCCTGCAGCGCCCCCTAGTAATGAAATGCCCTCCAGCCCCAAATAATGACTGCCCGCAGCAGGGCCCCCTAACATGATGCCCGGCAGCCCAAATAATGAAATGCCTGCACACCCCCTAGTAATGAATTCCCCCAGCCCCAAATAAGGACTGCCCTGCACAGCTCACCCCCTATAATGAATGCCCTGCATCAGCCCCTAGTATGAAATGCCCTGCAGCCCCAAAAATAAATGCCCTGCAGCAAGCCCCTAAGTAATGAAATGCCTTCCAACCCCCAAATAAGGAAATCCCTGCGCATCCTCCTAGTAATAATGCCCTCAGCCCAAATATGAAAGTCCTGCAGCACCCCTGATGAATGCCCCCCGCCCCAAATAATGAAATGCCCTGCAGCAGCCCCCTAGAAATTAAATGCCCTGCATCCCCCAAGTAATTAAATGGCCCTGCAGCGACCCCTAGTAATGAATTCCTCCAACCCCAATAATGAATGCCTGCAGCAGCCCCTAGTAATGAATGCCCTGCAGAGCCCCTATTAATGACACTGCCCCCCCCCCCTGCGCCCCAATAGTATGCCCTGCAGCCCCCTGCAGCAGCCCACATAGCTAAAATGAAATGCCCTCGAGCCCCAACTATATGTGAAATGCCCTGCAGCAGCCCCTATAATTGAAATTCCTCCGTCAGCCCCAATATGAATGCCCTGCAGCAGCCCCCTAGTAATGAAATCCAGACCCCATGATGCTCAGCCCCCTAGTAGAAATGCCCTGCCCCTAGTAATGAAAGCCCTGCTCCCATCTC